>JASDQU010107347.1:102508-122176 GCA_032191745.1 Picea mariana
ATGCTCTCACTGGATTCTCCACTCCCCAAACCCTCAAGTAATCAGTTACATCAAGCATTGGAAGGTCATCATTCTGGTTGATAGTGGAAGCACCCATAATTTTATTCATCGCCGCATTGCCTAAGAAACTCATTGCTACATCCATGCTATCAACAATTTCCAAATCATGATTACCAATGGTGGTTCCATGAAATGTGGAGGGCACTGTGAAAATGCGTGTCTCCAAATCGGTGAATACCACCTAAAATCCCATATGTTTGCTATCGACATGGGTGGTTGTGACATTATGTTGGGTGCAGACTGGCTAATAACTTTGGGTCCCATTCTCATGGATTTTAAGGCATTAAACATGCAATTCGACCAGGAAGGCCACCAATATAAATTCCAAGGCATCACTGTTGGTTTACTTGAGGTCATTAGTTCCCATCACATGGAAATGTTGCTCAAAAAAGGTCATTCTGGTGTCATTTCCCAACTTCATGCCATACAAGCAACAGAGACACCCCCGGTGTCGCATGACCTCCAAGCCCTCCTTTCTAAACATCAAATGGTATTTTCCACTCCCCAAGGACTCCCTCCTTCCTGCGGTGTTCATGATCATTCCATTCCCCTTGTACCTAGAAGCCTTCCTCCCAATATCAGTCCATATCGCCACCTCTTTTCACAAAAAAATGAAATTGAGAAAATGGTCCAGGAACTCCTTAATGCACACGTTATCCACCCTAGTACAAGCCCTTACTTTTCTCCTGTAGTCATGGTCCTGAAGAAAGAAGGTTCTTGGAGAATGTGTCCTGACTTCCGTGCCCTCAACAAACTGACCATTAAAGACAAATTTCACATTCCTGTCATTGATGACCTCCTTGATGAATTGAGTGGCACCCAATTCTTTACTAAACTTGATCTTTGCTCAGGCTATCACCAGATACATATGAAGGAGGTAGACATTCCCAAGACAACCTTTTGCACTCTGAGGGCCACTATGAGTTTTTGGTCATGCCCTTTGGCTTGTGTAATGCCCCCTCCACCTTCCAAAGCCTCATGAATCATGTCTTTCATCCCTTTCTCCATCATTTTGTCTTAGTTTTCTTTGATGATATCCTCATCTATAGAAAAACTTGGCCAGACCATCTTACTCATGTGGATCAAGTTTTCCATCTACTCTCTCAGCACCAACTTTTCCTGAAACAGTCTAAATGTTCTTTTGGTGCCTTAGAAGTAGAATACTTGGATCATTTGGTTGGCAAGGATGGTGTCAGAATGGATCCAAAAAAGATTGAAGTTATGCAAGACTGGCCGCACCCAAAGAATCTCAAAATCTTGCATGTATTTCTGGGCTTAATAGGGTATTATCGCAAGTTTGTTAAGAACTACAGAAAGATTGCAGCACCTATCACTGCTCTCCTAAAAAAGAACTCTTTCACTTGGACTCCAACCGCTGCTCAAGATTTTCAAACCTTGAAGACGACCATGTGCACCACTCTGGTTCTGGCCCTTCCTGATTTCATAAAGACCTTTGTGTTGGAATGTGATGCCTCAAGGAAAGGAATCGGTGCTGTCCTTATGCAAGAGGGTCGACCTTTGGCCTTCACCAACAAGAAACTGTCTGAAAGGAATCTGGGCAAACCCATTTATGAAAAGGAAATGTTGTCTATTCTGCATGCCATTGAACTGTGGTACCCTTATCTCTTGGGGCAATGCTTCCAAATTAAGACCAACCATCAAAGCCTCAAGTACTTTCTGGAACAACACATTTCCTCTCCGGAGAAACAAAAATGGGTGACTAAGCTCTTTGGATATGATTATGAGATCATTTACAAAAAGGGAAAAGATAATGTAGTGGTGGATGCACTATCCTGAAAATATGAAGAAGAAGGATCCCTTTATTCTCTTTCCTTCATTGTACCCGATTGGCTCCAAGTTGTGCGCCAGGAATGGCTTTACGATCCCAAAAGTTTGCATCATATCCATCAATTGCAGACCAATGCTCCAGCTCCCCCAAGGTACTCTTGGCTCTTGGATGAGCTTCGATACAAAGGTCGTTTGTATTTAAGTAAACAGTCAAAGATTAAATCCACGGTACTTTCTGAGCTTAATGCTACACCCACAGCAGGGCACTCAGGGTTCACCAAAACATATGATAGAGTCAAAAGTTCTTTTTTCTGGGATGGTATGAAATAGGAAATCCGTAATTTTGTCGTTAAATGTGAGGTGTGTCAATGCAACAAGGGAGAAACAGTCAAATGTCCGGGCACACTACAACCACTTCCGATTCCACCTGCTATTTGGAAGGATATCTCTATGGAATTTATTACCGACTTACCCAAATCGGGGAATAAATCAGTCATAATGGTGGTTGCGGATTGCCTTTCCAATTATGCTCATTTCAGAGCTCTTCAACACCCATTTACTGCATCCATGGTGGCTCAAATTTTCATGGACCGAGTCTTCAAGATTCATGGCATGCCACACTCTATTGTTTTTTATTGTGACCCAACTTTCACAAGTAATTTTTGGCAAGAAATGTTTAAGCTACAGGGCACCCAATTGCATCTCAACACAACTTATCATCCCCAGACTGATGGTCAAATGGAAGGTGTCAACAAGTGTTTGGAAACATATCTGAGGCGTTTTGCATTTGAAAAACAACATCAGTGGGCTCAATGCTTACCCCTATCCAAATGGTGGTACAACACTTCCTACCATACAAATACTCGCATGACTCCTTTTGAAGCGGTATATGGATAGAAGCCACCTTCAGTTATCTCATACTTACCAGGTACCTCGAAGGCCCAGGAAGTTGACTAAACACTTACAGTTCGAGAGGATATTATTCATACCCTTAAAGAGGACTTGGTCATGGCACATAATCGCATGAAGAAACAAACAGATCAAGGTCACTCTGAACATCATTTTGCAGAAGGGGATCAGTTGTTTCTGTGACTGCAACCATACAAGCAAACTTCCCTCAAGGCCAAGCATTGTCAGAAGATAGCGCCCAAATTTTATGGTCCTTATACAATTCTCAAGCATGTGGGACAAGTCACATATCAGTTAGCTCTGCCCAGTCAGTCGAAGCTACATCATGTTTTTCATGTTTCATGCTTAAAGAAGGTGATTGGAACTAGGTGCCAAATTCAAACCAACCTTCCAAAGTTAGCTAAAGAAGGATCCCTTTGGCTATAGCCAGAAGTAGTTTTGGGCTAGTGTGAGCATCGCCTGCATCAAAGAACCATCAAGGGAGTGCTAGTCCAGTGGAAAGATACGACTCCAGTAGATGCCACTTGGGAACCAGCTACCATTCTACAGCTGTTTCCACATCTCAAGCCTTGAGGACAAGGTTGTTTTTAAGGGGGCGGACATGTTAGTGTCCTAACCTGCACATAGGTAGATCAATATATTCAGATGTAATAAAGGTCAATATTAATAAGGACTTTCAATAAAATAGAATAAGGCGGATGTAAGAAGACCTAATAGAAACTTCCGTGTCTAGAAGGATCTTCCTCTAGATGCTTCTCTTGATAGACATATTTAGGGTCGAGGGTATGAAAACCCTATCTTGGATATTATTGTAGCAGAGCTCTACTCGACTATAGGTTTCCCCCTCGAAGAGGCCCATGAAAATTTCTTTCTGAATCAAAGTGCTATTTTTGTTGTTGTTCTTATATCATTTATGTGTTATTGTGAAGATTATACTGGTTATATTACTGTTATTCTGCCATTTCTAGCATTTTATTTATGTTTTGCATATTTATTATATCTAGTATCTTGCACTGTACCATATCAAACATCAACCGTGTACCACAACAAGTACATCAACCATGCACCAACATATGTATAGCAACAAGTGCATCAAACATGCACCAACACCTCAACCATCAACCATGTACATAAACCATCAACACCTGTACCATACCATGTACCATAACAAGTTCATCAACCATGCACCAAACATGTATCAATCATGTCCCATATAGTGTATCAATCATGCATCAATCTTGTACCATATCATCCATCAACTGTGTACCAACATATGCATCAATATATAAACCAAAACCTCAAGCATGCATCATAATCAACCAATACCATATACCAAGTATATGGAAATATCACAAAGATGTTCCTGTAACAATAAACCATGACAACCATATACAATGTACAAAGGATATCTCTCAAGAACTTATCAATAAAATCAAAGAATGAACCTCATCCATATGCAACCATAAACCCAAAGTGGCCTCAAATATATTCCTTAAGCATGTGCTATATCATCCATGAAAAAATCCTCAAACTAACACTTAAAAGATATACCTTTACTCAAACTTCACTGCCAAAAGTTTTTCTTCGCTACCAAAAGTTTTGGCTATCAAAACTTTTCTACTAAAAATTTCTCTACCAAATTTTTTGGCTACCAAATATGTGCTACCAAAACTTCACTACCAAAATAGTTCTACCAAATTTTTCACGGCCAAACCTTTTTCTACCTATGAAAAATATTTACCAAAACACTTGAAATATATATAAACATTAAACTTGTGTGTGTATCAATGAAGGAATTCATGTGGTGTATTTATACTTTTTTAGGCTAACTTCTTTCCTTACTTTATAACTTTCTTGTTACAACCACTTTAGCCTAAGACTTGTAATTGTTTGGGAGATTCTTAACCATTCTTTGGGGCTACCAACTTCAAGAGGGCATAAATCCTCACCCGTGAGGAACTACATGGTGTACCACCTATCACTGGAAATGACACAATAAGGGTTATCCATCTATGAGTATCTTACCTTCATTTACACTATACTTCATGTATATATTCCTTATCCAAATTTGGGTACCATAACCACACCTCTAGGATTAATTTATAATTCATCAAATGTACCCATGACATCTACTAACATCAACCACTCCATCAATAACAACTAAATCGCCATCAATCTCAACCATATATCTAGGGCTTCCAGACTTCTCCAAGGGTTGACATTGATCTCCAATGGTTGCCATCAATGAAAAGAAACTATCCAAACCAACTGTCCAAAAATATACCCCTTTGGCATTTATGGAAACACCAACATTGATGAAAACACTGATGGAAACACTCATGCTCCTCCTGTGACCATTTCTCCTCATCAATGTTTCTTACTCTCCCCCTTTGATGTCAATGGAAAAGGGTCTCTCTCCTTGGGTATTCTCCCCCTGTCTTCATGCATCTATCTATTATTTCTCTCTTTTTCCATGGATTTGTTCTTTCTCATGTTTCTCTCCTCATGTTCCTCTTCTCTTGTGACTTGCTCTAAAATTATTGCTTCTTTGAATAATCCTTCTCTAAATTCATACACTTGACTCTTACTCTTCCGATCTTTCTCTTTCTCTCCCTTTGAAATCATGGTAAAAAGGATAACTCCCCCTATAGGTATGTTCCCCCCTATCTATATGCTACTGATATTCCTTTATGAATCTCTTAATGATTTCTCTTCCCTTGACTTATTTTCAAGATGTCATGTAGATCAATGTAGGGATACCTGTAAGTGTTTCCTTTCCTCTCTTCCAGTGATTGCTAGTTTCCCATTGGTGCTTCCTCTTGTAAATCTCTGATATATATATAAAAAAATCATTAATTGATTTCATCAATCACTTGTCATGTTCACTTGACCATATTATTCAATGATTTTTTCTAATGATTTAGCTTATGCTGACTATTTCGCTTTCCTTGTTCTATTGTGCCTTTCATTTCTTTCCTTTTTGTGACCAACAGATTCCAACTGATTTCACTGATTCCAATTGTAGATGCAATGCTATGTATATTCTTTGACCAATGTTTTTTGTACCTTCTAAGTATCCATCTCTACGCATATGTCACATACTTTTCATGACTTTTGTACTCAAGTGTCCACAATGTTGAACCATATATCATTTTACTATCATGAAGGCTTCACATCTATAACTGATTATCACATATTCTTGTTTCTTCAAACTGATTCAAATGTGTCAACTGGTCTTCTCTATCTTCAAATTAAACTCTGCATGTTTGGAACAACCTGTACTAAAAATATCCCTATCTGAATATAAAAAAATTCTCATGTAACTGTCAACTAATATATACGTGGAAACACTACTTATCAACTGATCAATATGTCACATTGTACTTTTGTTATATGATTTCTCTGAATTTGTCTCTGCATATACTTCAAACTTCTTGAAGGCTGGTTCTCTGATCTATAGTAGCTACAACACTGACTCCCCCTATTCAATATTCATATTTGTTGGGACTCTCCAAGTCATATGGCTCAGAAAAATACCCTCTCTGATGTGGAATAATAATCCTCTTTGTATCTAGACTCGTTATTTTTCTGAACTTTGACATTTTTCTTTCTACCTATGGATTTATATTCCCCTACAATTCATGAAAGTACAATCTCTTGGACATGTTATTTATTCACCCGCTCTTCTTTTCTTTCTCGCACTAGTGTCAATTCTGTGATCTTTGGGACATGTTCTTTATTAACATGTCCTTCCTGTTTTCCATTTCTTCTCCAAACTTTCCTGTATCCGACATCTTCCTTTTTTCCTATAGATTTTTCTTGATCTGGTACTATTTCCAATCCTAAGAGTATGACTTCTTAGTGTCCTTCATTCATTGTCTCTTCATTTTCTTGTTCTTGTTTTTTTTTCCAAACTTTCTTAAATCTGATATCAATTTTATCTTTCATAAAAGTATCCATCATGCTTATACAATCACAAGCTATGTGTCCATATTTATCTCATTTGTAACATTCAATGTTATGTGGGGCCACATAAACATTTCTTGCTTGAACATTTCTTCCATAAGCCCTGAAATCTACAACTTTATTTCCAAAGTTAGTACAATAAAAACAATGAAGATAAAATAAATTTACATACTTGGGAGTGAAATATATTCTTTGTGGTGTAGTCCTTCTGAATTCTTTCCTTGGTTGATCATGATCATGATCATGATTGAAGCTTCTTTGTGGCTTTAATGCAGAGGGTCTTCTTGAAGATATATCTCTATCATTTTTCTTTGATTCTAGCTTACCATGATTCCTTCCTTTGAGTACTTCTGCATAACTTGTATTATTTTCTTCATTCTTATTTTCTGGAAACTTAGAGTGCTTCTCTTCAACATTCTCTACTGATGATGTGGATTTTTTTGTTTCTTCAACATTCTTTCTAAGTTAGACAATTTTAACTCTTAATGTGACAACTTATTTTTTAAGCTTCTCAACCTCTTCTTTTTTCTTCATCATCTGAATCTTCATGACTTCTTTTGTTCTCTTTGCTTCTTCAAGTTGGATTTTCAAGGAGATGATTTCATTTTCAAGCCTTCTCTCTTATTAACCAAATTCTTCTTCAAGTTGATTTAGGTCCTCAGTTCTTTCCTTAAGATGATATGTCAAAATATTCTCTCTTCTCTGCTTCCTTTATTTCATCTTCCAAACACTACTTCTCTTCCATTGATTCCTTTCTTAGTGCTACTATTTCAACTTCCAAACATTATTTTTCTTCCATCTGACTTTTGTATGTTTCTTCAATCCTTCTGTACTCTTCTAGCTGAGATTTTAGACTCATGATGACTTGTTGGGCTTCTTCAGACTTTCTTGAGAATGCTTCTTGACTAATTGTTCCTTAAGATACCTTATTTTTTTCCTTTCTTTTGTCAATTCATCTAAGGAATTGATTAATTATGCTTCAAGTTCTACCATGACTTCTTCACAATATTATTCTTCTGAATATGTCTGACATGATGAGTATATTTCTTCTTGCATTGTGCCTATACCTTATTTAGAATTATCTAGATTTATGATGGGATATTCCTCAATGTATAGATTATGTATCTTATCCCAAAGTTCTTTGGTTGATGAACATTTTCCCACTTTCTCTCTTACCAGATCAGGTAATCCTTCCCAGATGAAATCCATTGCTATTGTGTTGTTTCTTTTTAATTCCTTCTTGGATCCAATCTTTGGTTTCTTTGTAGTGATGTATCATGTAACAACTAATTTCCAAACATCATATCCATGTGTCTATAAAAATACTTTCATTCTTGTGCTCCATATATCATAGTCCAGACCATTCTAACCATTGAATATTGGTGCTCTATTCTCAGTGTAATCCACGATCTTCCTTCCACTGGTTAAATTGTTTTCTTGAAGGACATGCTCTGATACCAATTGTTGGAATATTGAGAGGCGGGGTGAATTAGTATGAACACTTTTACCACTTTAAACCAAAATATACAAACTTCAATATTATCAGTAGTATATCATCAATGTATCATCTATGATTGCATTCAATAAAATGCTTCAATTATGAAAATAAAAGAAATATAATCAATGTATCATCTATGATTGCCAAAGTAATAACTTTTTCTTGTGCTTTGTTATCATCTTGTTTTTCATGATTTTCATTAAAGTTGTGTTATAAGATTTATTCTTAAAACCAATCATTTAAAGCTTAATCATTGTTACAAGAAGTAAGTTTTGAAAGAGGGACAATATGCAATACTTTGGGAAAAAATTTATGAGTCAATTTTCTAATCATAACTGTTCTTTAGTTAGAATTTTACTTTTGCAATAAAAAGATTAATTCATTATAAATCATTTAAGACATAACCTATCTAGATCTCAACATAATTGAAACACATATCAATTTTCTTTCTTATGTTGAGATATTTCTTTTCATTTGTGTCTTATTGTCTTTCTTGAATTTTTGTCTTAATAGTTTCTCCTTTTGATGCAGGAGCATCGCCTTCAAAGTCAACAACGCATGCATGGAGGCAGACGAATGACATCTCCGCAATGACAGAGTTTCAAATCAAGAATTTAACTCAGAATTTAATCAGTTGTTGAGATATTTTTGTAAACAAAATTTTAAAATGTAACTTGTTTTTGAAGTCTTGAAGAACTATAAGAAATTGTAGATATGGAGTGTCGACTCTATCTAGAAATAACTAGTAGTTATTGTAATAGGATAGAGTAGGTAATATCTTTGAATTTGAAATGAAAGATTTCATAACAGGACGAGAGAGCTCGTGGAACGGTCCTTAGATAGTTCATTGTTGCATTGTAATAAAAAGAGGATGTATGAGGCAGAATAGAGAGATCAGTAGAGCAGAGTAGAGTAGCAGAAACACTATGTATTTTGTTTTTCATGAATGAATAGAACAGACAAAAATTGTCCCAAATCCTTGGACTGTTTTCATATTATGCGTGATTGAATAAATGTTGATTTATTTGTGTATGATTTAGTTAGTTCGTTCATGTATGATTGTTCATGAAATTAATTATATGAGTTCATGACAGAGCTGGTTGAGTTTGAATCATTTCTCTTTTGATACTTGTATGTAAGGTGTGCATCCCAAATGCAAGGAGTGCATCAACTGAGTCTCAGATTGACTCAGAGAAGTTCATAGAGAGAACCATAGAAAATCAGACCAGGTGCAAGGTGTGCACAACATCAAGAAGCCAACAAGCTTCAAAGGACCAGTGTAGAAGAATGTCAAGTGGGTGAGAGGCATTTTATTTTCAAGAAAATCCTTCGAACTGATTTATTCGAAATCCTAAGGAAGCAAGCTATGCATGGGAGATCAAAATCCTTTTAAGGATAGAATATCAGAAGAAATAACACTTTTCACGAGTGTTGATGAAATCCCAGAGGTGGATTCGTCGAGAGAACAAAGGTTGGGAACCTTTGAAAATGGATAAATATTCCAGGCAGAGAGATATCATAAGCTCAGAAGGAGGAGTGACAGAAACCATTTGATCAGTTGTGGAGAAGAACCTAGACCGTTAGGTCTACATCCAGGCATAGGAGAAATGATCATAGCGGAGTCAGATCTCATCCATCAAATCTAAGCTCATGGATCGACAACCATCGGCTCAAAAGGAGCATGCATAAGTTTTCACTCTTTGGAGTTACATATGAGAGAGGGTTTTGCAAAGTCACGAAATCTTGACATCATCGAAACCTTCCATCAGAAGGGATGCATGGAAAATGATCATCATTTCGCTGACTTGCGACTCAAAGAAGTCAAAGGGAAAATTCATGAAACTCGCGAAATGTGAAATCGTGAAAAGATCCCAGCCATTGATTGAGGAGAGATCTAGACCATTGATTGCCCAGGGATAATTTTAGCATTTTGGGATCAGGAGAACAAAGGTGAATATTCTTTCGACTTCACAATATGTGAAATCCCAATACATGAAATCTTGATGATATCTAGACTGTTAGATCCAGAGGAGCGCGAGCCTTCGGATTAGGAGCGTCCCAAAATATCAGAATTTTAGAAGGTGGGGATGTGAAGGAAATTATGACTTGGAAGTCGCAAGTCACGAAATCTTGATTCACAAAACGAGATTCTGGACCTTCAGATCTAGAAGGGACACGTGGCAAAGACCTGGGCATTTCAGGTAAATACCCGAAGAAATCCTAGGTCGTCTGATCTAAGAGGACATATGGAAGGATTCTGCGTATTTGAAGAGAAGGAAAAGGTTTCAAGATTTGAGATCTTAGAAGTCTGGAGCCCGGAGGAAATATCAACCATCGATTGAGAAGGCACCATTGGTCCGTTGATCTAGTTGAAATATCAAACACCCATGTGAAGAGAACCTTGACCATTGATTCAGGGAGAGATGATTTGGTCCATAGATAAGGAGGGCACAAATATGAACGTCAATTTGGATGTTATCATCAAGATCATGAGATCGATGATCCCATATCATTGTGGGGATAGAAGTTGCAAGGAGGTTAAATAATCGAAGGCAGGCCACAATTTGAACCATGGTTTCCTCTGGAGGACACGTGTAGGCTGAAGAAGCATTGTGGACCCAAAAGTGGTTTAATTCCATACCGCTTGTGACCACGCCCACAATCACATGGTCCTAGCCCCAAGTCACATTAAGTGAGGGATTATCTGAAAGGGATCTAACCTCGACACTCTGAGTTTTCACACAGAGTGGAAGGGGGAAGGTCACGGGTTGCTGCCAGACCTACACCAAGAAGCTGAGGGGGCCTGTGTTTAGATAGATAAGGGGACCTTTAAGGTTACATAGAGTCTTTTGACTTGAGAATCAAAGGATCTAAGACCAGGAGGTCACGCAGCCCTACGGGGAAGTATGGGGGCTACATCAGGTGGTATCAGAGAAAATTTTAAAATTGTTTACAGACATAAGACAAAAGGAGAAAGGAGGAAAGTTGGTATAATTTGTGGTATGAAAGGAATTTAATTTTTGTTTGTAGGTGACGCAGTGAAAGCATGCCACCCATAAGGTGAAGAGTGAATACAGAAATGGAATAGGAAATGAGGTGACCTTGAATGAGATTTGATGCCATGGAAACAACACAGAGAAGAGTACCAGATGTTGGTGATGTTAGTGAAGATGAGAGTGAAGAAGAAGAGGCCGAAGAAAATGATGTGGAGGATGTTGCACAAGATCGCTTGATAAAAGTTGTTTCAAAGATAGGAGCCAGAGCAAGGATAGAGGTACCTATGTATGAAGGCAATTTAGAAGTTGAAGAATTGTTAGATTGGGTGCGTGCTATGGAAAAATACTTTGATTACGAATATATTGAAGAAGACAAGATGGTGAAGCATGCAGTGACAAGACTAAAAGGTCATGAAGCATTATGGTGGGATGAAATGCAATACGAACGCAAGATAAATGGTAAGCAAAAAATTAAAAATTGGGATAGGATGATAGCCAAGTTGAAGGCCAAATTTATCCCAAAGGACTACCAAATCAATATTTACAGAAGATTGTAGAACTTGAAACATAGGGGTTTATCAGTGAAGGAGTACACTGAAGAATTTTACCAACTAAACATTAGGGCTGGACAGAAAGAGAATGAAGATGAGAAGACAGCCAGATACATCAATGGGATGAGATATGAAATACAAGAGGAGATCAGCATGATTGCTTAGGCTACTTGATTCTTATGAAGTAACCTTGAAAGATGAGGAAAAATTGGCCAGGAAGAAAAGCCAATGAAGAAAAGGTGGAAATTCAAGCAGAGGCAAGGGAACCAGCAGAGAAAAGTTCCAGAAATTGAAGCCTGAATCTAACAAACAACATAGTCACCATGAAAAGGGTGGAAGTTCTAAATAAGGACAACATGGAGGAAAAGGTTCTTTTTTCGGAGGTAGAGGAAGAGAAAGAGACAGAGGAGGTGAAGTTAAATTATATACATGTGGAAATAAGGACATAAATCTTAGGAATGTCCCGACAAAAAGAGAGGAGGCGGAGAAGCACACATTGTTGAAGAACATAAACACATGGAAGCAGAAGTAGTAGAAGGTGGAAGAAACATCATGATGAGGAAGATTCTTCTTAAACCAAAAAAGGAACCAGAGGAACCAGTTCAGCGAACAAGCCTGTTCAGAACTGCTTGCAAGTCAAAAGACAAAGTTTGCAAAGTGATCATAGACAGTGGGAGCACTGGCAATATAATATCCACCGAGATGGTGGAAAAGATGGAATTGAAGACAACTGCACACACAAAACCATACAAGGTATCGTGGTTGCAGAAAGGACATCAAATCATGGTAAGTCAATAGTGCCAAGTTGAATTTAAAATAGGAGGTTACAAAGATGAAATATTATGTGATGTAATTCCTATGGATTTCTGGCATATTTTATTGGGGAGTCCATGGCAGAATGAACGAAAATTTATTCATGATGGAAGAAAGAATACTTATACCCTAGAAAAGAATGGCATAATACATATGTTGTTACCCATAGAAGACAAAGAGAAAAAGAAAGAATATAGTTCAAGAATACTTCTCATGAGTGGGAAGGAGCTCTTAAAAGAAGTCAAGAAGGAGAAAGAAATGTAGTTTTCTATAGTGAAAAAGCCTAGAGTTATCCTTACAAATAATTTTGTAGAAGACTTGCGTGTAGAAATCCAGGAACTGTTAGAAAACTTTTTTGATATAGTCATGGATGAGTTACCACACTCATTACCACCCATCAGGAGTATAAGCCATCATATTTACCTTATTCTAGGAGCTAGTTTACCAAACAAAGCATCTTATAGGTTGACACCTAGAGAGAATGAGGAGGTCAAGACTCAAGTCCAAGAGTTGTTGGATAAAGGGTTAGTTAGGGAAATCATAAGCCCATGTGCAGTATCGGCTGTGCTAATTCCAAAGAAATATGGAGGATGGAGGATGTGTACGGATTCTCGAGCCATCAATAATATAACCATTAGATACATATTTCCTTTACCAAGGATGTATGATTTGATGGACTGTTTGAGTGGAGAAAGTTATTTTTCCAAGGTAGACTTGAAGAATGGATACCATCAAATACAAATGAGAGAGGGAGATGAATGGAAAACAACATTCAAAACAAACGAAGAATTTTTTGAATGGTTGGTCATGTTGTTTGGGTTGAAAAATGCACCAAGAACATTTATGAGGTTAATGAATGAAGTGTTGAAAGACTTCATAGGAAAATTTGTCATAGTATATCTAGATGACATACTAATCTTCAGCAAGACAAAGGAATAACACTTAAGACATTTGACATTAGTGATGGAAAGGTTGCTCATATATGAAGAAGGAGCTCATATATTTGGGTTTTGTAATCTCTCCAAATGAATTGAAGATAGAACCAGAAAAATTGAGAGCGATCAGAGAATGGCGATCGCCGAGCAGTATATTTGAGGTAACAAGTTCTCATGGGTTAGCGATTTTTTATATAAAATTCATCATAAATTTCAGTGGCATATGTGCACCCATGCTGGACACTGTGAAGAAGAAAAACAAGTCCTTCAATTGGATAGAGGAAGCTGAAAAAAGTTTCAAAGTGTTGAAAGCGAAGATAATAGGGCAGCCAATTCTGGGCTTACCAGATTTTGGAAAAATATTTCCTGTGAGATGTGACACAAGTGGATTAGCAATTGGAGCAGTCTTGAGTCAGGACAATAGGCTAGTTTCTTATTTCAGCAAGAAATTGAATGATGCCAAGAAAAAGTATTCCACGTATGACAAAGAATTTTATGTGATGATTCAAGCTCTGAAAAAATGGAGACACTATCTAATCCCTAAAGAATTTTTCTTATACAGTGATAATCAAGCTTTGCATTTTATTTCTAGGCAAGAAAAGTTGAATCAAAAACATGCAAAATGGGTAGAATTTATGAAAAAATTTACTTTTGTTATTAAACACATTGTTGGAACTGGTAACAAAGTCACAGATGCTTTGAGCATAAGGATTTTGATTGTACAGGAATTCCAAGTGGAGACTTTGGGGTTCGAACACCTCAAGGAGATGTATAAAAAAATATGAAGATTTTAAAGAATCTTATGAGGCATGCAAGAATCCTTTGTTGGGAGACAGAAGACCATGGACTGAATATTTGATCCAGGATGGATTACTATTCAAGGGAAGCCAATTATGAATTCCGAAGTGCTCAATGAGAGACAACCTACTGTAAGAGAAACATAGTGGAGGTTTAGCTGGACACTTTGGTCATGATAAGACATTTGCATAGCTAAGAAATTCATATTATTGGCCGAGCATGAGAGCAGAAGTGAAAACGTTTGTGAACAAATGAAAAATTTGTCAGTATGCAAAAGGAAGAAAACATAACACTGGTTTGTATTAGCCATTACCAATTCCATAAAGGCCGTGGGATGCAATCAGTATGGATTTTGTTTTGGGATTGCCTAGAACTCAAAAAGGGAGTGATTCCACATTTTTTGTGGTAGAAAAATTCTAAAAAATTGCACATTTCATACCATGCCAGAAGACAAGCAATTCCACTCACATCACCAATTTGTTTTTCAGAGAATTAGTGAGACTACATGGATTGTCGAGGAGCATATTTTCAGACAGATACACCAAATTTGTAGGACACTTTTGGAGGACTCTATGGAAGAGGTTGGGAATGAACTTATCCTTTAGTTCATCATATCACCCTCAGACATATGGATAGACTGAGGTAGTAAACACAATTATCGAAAAATTATTGAGAAGTTTAGTCACTGAGCAAGGTCAACAATGGGATCAGATTCTGGCACAGGTAGAATTTTCATTCAACAATTCAGTGAATAGGAGCACATGAAAAATTCCATTTGAAATTGTGTATGGTATACAACCAAGAGGGATTACAGAGTTGAGAGATTTGAATCAAGATGAGTTCAAAATTGTTGGAGAAGAGGATTTTGCAACATAGATGCATAAACTACATGACAGAGTCAGAGAGCAGCTACAGGACAGCAGTCAGAAATACAAGAGCAGAGTTGATCAAAAGACAAGAGAATTTCAATTCAAAGTTGGAGAAGAATTTTTATCTCATTTGAGAAAAGAGAGGTTTCCAAGGGGGACGTATAAAAAATTGAAGATGAAGAAGATAGGACCATGCAGAATTCTCAGAAAATTCGTAGCCAATGCTTATGAGATTGAGTTTCCAGACAATGTTGGGATATCACTAATATTCAATGTTGCAGACTTGTATCCTTATAGGAGAGATGAAGTAGGAGAATCAGATGATCAGAAAGAAATTTAGTGGGAAGAGTAATTTCCCCCAGCAGAAAAACCTCAGATGGAGAAAATTATTGAACAGAGGGATGGAAAGAAAACCAGGTGGAAGACATATCCTGAGTACTTAGTGAAGTGGAAATATCATCCAATGGAAGATGCAAGTTGGGTCACAGAACTTGATATTTTGAAGCATGGAAAGATATTGCAGGAGCTCATGGACAGGAGTTCATGAAAATGTTTAACCAGAGGAGTATGATGCAGGAGAATCACCTTCAAAGTCAACAACGCACGGGTGGAGGAAGACAAATGACATCTCAGCAATGACAAAGTTTCAAATCAATAATTTAACTCAGAATTTAATCGGTTGATATTTTTGTAAACAACATTTTAAAATGTAACTTGTTTGTAAATTCTTGAAGGACTGTAAGAAATTACAGATATTGTAATAGGACAGAGTAGGTAATAGATTTGAATTTGAAATGATAGATTTCATAACAGGATGAGAGAGCTATGGAGTGGTCCTTAGATAGTTCATTGTTTCATTGTAATAAAAAGAGGATGTATGAGGAAGAATAGAGAGATCAGTAGAGAAGAGTAGAGTAGCAGAAACACTACGTATTTTTTTTTTCATGAATGAATAGAATAGACAGAAATTGTCATAAATCCTTGGACTGTGTTCATGTTATGTGTGATTGAATAAATGTCGATTTCTGTGTGTATGATTTAGTTAGTTCGTTCATGTATTATTGTTCGAGAAATTAACGGTATGAGTTAGTGACGGAGCTGGTTGAGTTTCAATCATTTCTCTTCTGATACTTGTATGCAAGGTGTGCATATTGAACACAAGGAGTGCATCGACTGAGTCTTATAATGACTCAAAGAAGTTCAGAGAGAGAAATGGAGAAACTCAGACCAGGTGAAAGGTGTGAACAACATCAAATAGCCAACAAGCTTCGAAGGACTAGTGCAAAAGAACACCAGGTGGGAGAGAAGCATTTTCTTTTTAAGAAAATCCTTTGAATTGAGTTATTTGAAATCCTGAGGATGCAAGGTGTGTGTGGGAGATCAAAATCCTTTTAAGGATAGAATATCAGAATAAATAACACTTTTCATGAGTGTTAACAAAATCCCAGAGGTGGATTCATCGAGAGAACAACGGTTGGCAACCTTTGAAAACACAAAAATATTCCAAGCGAAGAGATATCAGAAGCTCAGAAAGAGGAGAGACAGAAACCATTTAAACGGTTGTGGAGAGGAACCTGGACCATTAGATATGTGTCCAAGTAGAGGAGAAATGAGCATAGGGGAGGTATATCTCAGCCATCAGATCTGAGCTCATGGACTGACAACCATCGGATCAAAAGGAACGTGGATAAGTTTTAACTTTTTGGAGTTGCATAGGAGAGAGGGTTTTGTAAAGTTGTGAAATCCTGACATCATCAGAACCATCCATTGGAAGGGATACATGGCGAACGATCATCATTTCACTAACTCGCGACTCAAATAAGTCAAAGGGAAAAGTTTTGAAACTTGCGAAACGCGAAATCGTGAAAATATCCCAGCCGCTGATTGAGAAGAGATCTGGACCATTGATTTCCTAGGGAGAATTTCATCATTTCGGGGATTGGGAGAACAGAGGTGAAGATTCTTTTGACTTCACAATCCATGAAATCCTGATACGCGAAATCCTGGCGAGATCTGGATTGTTAGATCCAGAGGAGCACGAGCCGTCGAATTAGGAGTGTCCCAAAATATCAGAATTTTGGAAGGCGGGGATGTGAAGGAAATTGTGAATTGGAAGTTGCAAGTCACGAAATCTTGATTCACGAAAGGAGATTATGGACCGTTAGATCTAGAAGGGAAACGTGGTGAAGACCTGAGCATTTTGGGTAAAGACCCGAATAAATCCTAGGTTGTCCGATCTATGAGGACACGTGGCAGGATTCCGCATATTTGAGGAGAAGGAAAAGGTTTCGATATTTGAGATCTAAGAATTCCATAGCTCAAAGGAAATGTCGACCATCGATTGATAAGAGGTTGTTGGACCGTTGATCTATTTGAAAGATCAAACACCCAGATGAATAGAACCTTGACCGTTCATTCAAGGAGAGTTGATCTGGTCCATAGATAAGGAGGGTGCATATCTGAACGTTGATTTGGATGTTATCGTCAAGATTGTGATATTGATGATCCCATGTCATTGCGGGGATAGAAGTTGCGGGGAGGTTAAAGAATCGAAGGCGGTCTGCAATTTGAACTGTGGTTTCATCTAGAGGACAGGTGTAGGCTGAAGAAGCATTGTGGGCCCAAAAGTGGTTTAATTTCATACCGCTTGTGACCATGCTCGAAATCATGAGATCCTAGCCCCAGGTCACCTCAAGTGAGGGCTTATCTAAAAGGGATCTAACTCCAAAACTCTAATTTTTCACACAGAGTGGAAGGGGGAAGGTCGTGGGTTGCTGTCAGACCTACACCAAGAAGTCGAGGGGGCCTATGTTTAGATATAAAAGGGGACCTTTAAGGTTCCAGAGAGACTTTTAACTTGATAATCGGAGGATCCAAGACCGGGAGGTCATGCAGCCCAATGGGGAAGTAGGGGGGTTGCATCACCTTTCTTCCAAGTTTGTATTTTTTTTTTATTAGTGATTTAATTTCACTTTTCTTTTAGAATTTGATTTGTTTGGATTTGACTAGCTTCTCTTCGCTCTTAGTCTTGATTTGATTTGTGACATTTATAAAATTTATATGAGGGAAGATATTTCTAATCTACACCAGTTGGTTTACATAGGGAAATCCTTACTCTATATTTTTAAATAGGATTTCATTTATCTAAAGGTCATCTATACCTAGTTTTAAATTTTCTTGTACATTAACCATTATCCATGGGGAATATTAAGATGTGTTTCAAGTATTATAAAATTACCTTTATAAGGAAATAATTTCCAACATTCTTTACTTGAATCCCTCCCATCCCCACCATAATTAAAATCCTCTACTTTGATAGTTGAAGAGAAATAGTGAGGCCAAAATCAATTGGTATCGCATCTAGTACTTCAAGATAAACCCTCTTGTACCACCCTACTCTCTTCACTTAATTGCTAGAAACAATTGTACAAATATATTTATCAAAAAGGTATCATTAGAGAGTTGAAAGAACATTTGTGTGAGAAGTGTGTGTAAACACGTCATGGTACTGAACAAGCTCACTGACAGTGGGTAAATGCACACATGGTACTGAGACAACTTCATCGAGGTATTGAACAGGCCTGCTGGCAGCGAAGCAATGTCAGGAAAAGAGGAAATTTTATAACAGATGCATACTAATCCTCAAAACCTCCTAGCTAGTTTTTCTATCCAAAAGTAGAGTTGTAATTTAAAGTTAATAAATTTTATCATATTTGGATTCACTGTTTTGGAATTAAGCTTATTTTCTTTGATTATGTCTTATGTGGGACCTTTCGGAATGGTGTCGTGTGTAAGAAATATTTGAAAGATTTCATTTTGATATTTGGTAAATTTAGTCCTATTATCTTAACCAGAGATAATTGCTTCATCCCCATGTGTTGTCAATTGTTGTGGAAAACAATAAACCACCTATATTTTTCAAGAAAGTAAAGGGCCCCCCTTATTAATTTTGGTAATGTCACCTTGATTTGTTCTTGGTTTTATATTTTTAGTGTCTTTTATGTCTTGTTTGTCCTTTTGACATTCTCATCATCTTTTTCTCTTTGATATATTTCCATTGATATGGATTTTTTTATTTTATTTTATTATCGAGTCATGTAAATATTTTATTATTTAGGTGATTGATTTGGATTTCATTGGACATTATTAAATCACAACATCTTGGTTAATTATTGGCAATAGTTTTAATATGAATTCCTCACATTCACTTTCTTCTAAAACAAGATTACGAGGAATACTTTTAGCATTCAATAATTAACATGTGATTCTAAAATATGGTTTAATTGGTTGATTTAAATTTTCCAACAATCGAGTGATTATTAATTATTTAGGAGTCAATTTATTAAAATTTGCATAATATCATCAATTTCAAAACATAATGTCCAGTTAAGTTATGTAGTTTTCCTTTATTTAGAATATATGATATCAATCAGATTTGATTTTATTTGGAGATCTTGTAGTTTATATTCTAATAAATTTTTGTTA
>JASDQU010107347.1:122196-142964 GCA_032191745.1 Picea mariana
CTATCCAAAAGTAGAGTTGTAATTTAAAGTTAATAAATTTTATCATATTTGGATTCACTGTTTTGGAATTAAGCTTATTTTCTTTGATTATGTCTTATGTGGGACCTTTCGGAATGGTGTCGTGTGTAAGAAATATTTGAAAGATTTCATTTTGATATTTGGTAAATTTAGTCCTATTATCTTAACCAGAGATAATTGCTTCATCCCCATGTGTTGTCAATTGTTGTGGAAAACAATAAACCACCTATATTTTTCAAGAAAGTAAAGGGCCCCCCTTATTAATTTTGGTAATGTCACCTTGATTTGTTCTTGGTTTTATATTTTTAGTGTCTTTTATGTCTTGTTTGTCCTTTTGACATTCTCATCATCTTTTTCTCTTTGATATATTTCCATTGATATGGATTTTTTTATTTTATTTTATTATCGAGTCATGTAAATATTTTATTATTTAGGTGATTGATTTGGATTTCATTGGACATTATTAAATCACAACATCTTGGTTAATTATTGGCAATAGTTTTAATATGAATTCCTCACATTCACTTTCTTCTAAAACAAGATTACGAGGAATACTTTTAGCATTCAATAATTAACATGTGATTCTAAAATATGGTTTAATTGGTTGATTTAAATTTTCCAACAATCGAGTGATTATTAATTATTTAGGAGTCAATTTATTAAAATTTGCATAATATCATCAATTTCAAAACATAATGTCCAGTTAAGTTATGTAGTTTTCCTTTATTTAGAATATATGATATCAATCAGATTTGATTTTATTTGGAGATCTTGTAGTTTATATTCTAATAAATTTTTGTTATGAATTTGATTTATTTTGTTATTGGTGTCTATTATAGATCTGCAGTTCAACTATAGTCTCCAAAATAGTTCATTCAGTTAAAATTATTCAAGGTGTAATGATTGGGCAACATCTATTGGCAGATTCGTATCATTTTCAGGAGATGGTCTTCCAACTTATTTTCCGGGAAAATGGTAAGCAATCTCTTCAAACGGTTGAAACCCCACTTCCTAAATTGGGTGGTTTACCTTCCACGTGGGTCATTTTCTTAGAAATGAATAGATTGAGAGAAATCATATGGGATTCAAGAGGTAGTTTTCATAATTTCTGTGCTGTCAATTTTCAGAAGGCAAACTTCCATATTCAATCCCAGCCAAACGATGAGGAATTTGAGGAAATGGTTGAAAACCAACTTCCAAAATGGGTCAATTTACTTAAACTCCATAGGATTTTCTTAGAAAATAAATATATTTAACCTGAGTGAGTTGGAATAAATTTCAAATTAGTTTGAGGAGGCTAATGTCAAACTTTGATTATGAGCAAACCAATAGGAATTTGGAAAAATGGTTGAATCCTACTTCTGTAACAAGGTCAAATACCTTATTCTAAAAGGATTCTCCTAGAAGCTAAGTGATTTGGGAGAAGTGTTATCAGGAAAGAGGTGGACCATATTTCTTGTTACACTAACTCAGTGGAAGAAATTTTGCAGGTCAATTTTTGGGGGATCAAAGAGGTATTTCCCAAAATGGTTGAAAATCCACTTCAAAAACATTCCCATTTACCTTATCATAAAAGGATTTGTGAATAAGTTAAATTGTTTGGGAGATATGATGTTTTGTTTTTGGGGGGGTTCTATCCAGAATTAAAATTTTGCAAATTTTGTAGTTGATTTTGTTCTGAATCCCGTAGTTGATTGAGGAGAAATTTTTGGCTAACTCAAGGGGGATTCGACTTGTAGGAAAATAATATATAAAATTATGTTTATTCATGAGTGTAACAGGTTCCAGATCTGAAAATAGGGGAAGTAATTCTGCAGGGAAAGAAGCACTTGATTACACTCTTGTATTAGAGGGATTATATTTTTGTGGGATTCTAGAGGATTGTGTAAGAATAGATTTATTTGAAGTTAATAACAAATTTTCATTCACTTGCACTACTGTATGATTTGCAAATTTGTTGTTATTTCTTCTTGTTAATTTAGTTTTGATTTGAATCTTTAATTTCTTAAATCTATCTTTACAAAGAGGAATATATTTTAATCAGAATTCGACTATAGATTCATGGAAATTTGATTGTAGTTAATGATAACTATTTATCATTTAATTATAATCTTGTTTTGTTTTAATTACTCTTGCATTGAAAGAACAATTTCTTAAATATGATAGTAGATTTTATATTGAATCTATTTTATTGAGTTTAAGTATATGTTTTGATTTATTTGAATAACTATTTATTTAAGTCATTGCATTGCATATTTGCATGAATAACTTGCAAATCATATGAACTTCTTCTATTATTTGTAATTTATTCACGCAAATATGCAATGCAATGAATTAAATAAATAGTTATTCAAATCAATCAAAACATATATTTAAAATCAATAAAATAATTCAATATAAAATCTACTATCATATTGAAGAAATAGTTATTTCATTGGAACAGTAATTAAAACAAAACAAGATTATAATTAAATGATAAATAGTCATCATTAACTACAATCAAATTTCCATGAATCTATAAGAAAATTCTGATTAAAATATATTCCTCTCTATAAAGATAACTTTAAGAAATTAAATATTCAAATCAAAACTGAATTAACAAGAAGAAGTAACAACAAATTTGCAAATCATACAATAGTGAAAGTGAATGAAAATTTCTTATTAACTTCAAATAAATTTGTTCTTACACAGTCCTCTAGAATCTCACAAAAAAATAATCCCTCTAATACAACAGTGTAATCAAGTGATTCTTTCCTTGTAGAATTACTTTCCCCAGTTTTAGATATGGAACCTGTTACACTCATGAATAAATAGATTTTTATACATTCATTTTCCTATAGGACGAATCCCCCTTGAGTCAGCCAAAAATTTCTCCTCAATCAACTACAAAATTCAGAACAAAATCAACTACAAAATTCAGAACAAAATCGACTACGAAATTTGCAAATTGTTAATTCTGGACAGAACCCGCCCAATAAAAGCATCATATCTCTCAAACAGTTTAACTTATTTGCAAATGCTTTTAAGATAAGGTAATTGTGAATGTTTTGTAGTTGGTTTTTAACTATTTTTGGAAATACCTCTTTGATTCCCCGTACATTGACCTACAAAATTTCTTCCTGTGAGCTGGCGTAACAACAAATCTAGTCCACCTCCTTCTTAATAATATTTATCCAAAATGAATGCATTTTTGGGTGAATCCATTTGGGATAAGGTTATTAACCCTGTTTCTGAAGTGTTTTTCCAACCGTTGTGCCAGATACATATGGGTTTGTTCAGAATATAAGTTTGAAGTTATCCTCCTGAAAATGATCTGAAATCTAATTTGACTCACTAACGTCATGATTTCTCCAAATATATGTTGGAAATACCAAGAGGGGGGAGTGAATCAGTATTGCCTCTTTTTAAAAAATTAGTAATTACTTTGTTATTTTATTAATCACCACAAAGATAAATTTTGGATCTCTATATAAAATCAATTATATAAATATAATTAATAGGAATTACAAGTTTTTATAAAGAATAATCTGAGATAGTGAAAGACACCAATCCTTTTTAGAGAATTGACTCTAGGAGACACAAATCCCCTTCTTCAAGGAACCAACCCTAGAAAGAACCAACTCCCTTGTTTTAGGGCACCAACCCTAGAAATTAGCAACTCCCTTGTCTTTAGGGAACCAACCCTAGGAAGAACCAACTCCCTTGTTTTTTAGGGCACCAAACCCTAGGAAGAACCAACTACCTTTTATTCACACTTTACTTGGTAAGGGATGTGAAACCTTCCTTGATCCTCCCTTCCACCCTCACTTCATAAGTATCATCAGTTCTTCTTCTTTGGACTCTACTTCTACTTTTGGTCTTTGATCTGGACTACAGAGACACTTCTTCTTGATTGTTCTTTCTTGCTTGTATAGTCTTCCTACTGGTGTGAGAGTTGAAGCATTGTGTCCCTTTATTTGGAGCATTTCACCTCTTAATTTAAATTAACAGTAATAACATTTTTCTTTTAATTTATAATTAATATCTTACTCTATTTGTATTCATGCATTAATGTGAAATATTTTCAATTTAGTATGAGGGATTTTTCATAAATCGATCATAGGTATGGATCGATTTGTTTTAATTTGATCCCATGCCTTTTAATATTTATTCATGGGTGGAACCCATTACACTCATGAATAAATAGAGTTTTATACATTCATTTTCCTATAGGTTGAATCCCCCTTGAGTCAGCCAAAAATTGCTCCTCAATCAACTTCAAAATCAGAACAAAATCAACTACAAAATTCAGAACAAAATCAGCTACAAAATTTGCAAATTGTTAATTCTAGACAGAACTCGCCCAACAAAAGCATCATATCTCTCAAACAGTTTAACTTATTTGCAAAACCTTTTAAGATAAGGTAATTGTGAATGTTTCTGTAGTTGTTTTTTCACTATTTTTGTAAATACCTCTCTGATTCCCCAAACATTGACCGACAAAATTTCTTCCTGCGAGCTGGCGTAACAACAAATCTAATCCACCTCCTTCCTAATAAGATTTATCCAAAATGAATGCATTTCTGGGTGAATCCATTTGGGATAAGGTTATTAACCCTGTTTCTAAAGTGGTTTTTCAACTGTTGTGCCAAATACATATGGGTTTGCTCAGAATATAAGTTTGAAGTTATCCTCCTAAAAATGATATGAAATCTAGTTTAACTCACTAAGGTCATGATTTATTCAAATATATGTTGGAAATACCGAGAGGGGGGAGTGAATCGGTATTACCTCTTTTTAAACAAATAGTAATTACTTTGTTATTTTATTAATCACCACAAAGATAAATGTTGGATCCCTATATAAAATCATTTATATAAATATAATTAATAGGAATTATAAGTTTTTATAAAGAATAATATGAGATAGTGAAGGACACCAATCCTTTTTAGAGCACCGACTCTAGGAGACACAAATCCCCTTCTTCAAGGCACCAACCCTAGAAAGAACCAACTCCCTTGTTTTAGGGCACCAACCCTAGAAATTAGCAACTCCCTTGTCTTTAGGGAACCAACCCTAGGAAGCACCAACTCCCTTGTTTTTTAGGGCACCAAACCCTAGGAAGAACCAACTACCTTTTATTCACACTTTACTTAGTAAAGGATGTGAAACCTTCCTTGATCCTCCCTTCCACCCTCACTTCATAAGTATCATCATTTCTTCTTCTTTAGACTCTACTTCTACTTTTGGTCTTTGATCTGGACTACAGAGACACTTCTTCTTGACTGTTCTTTCTTGCTTGTATAGTCTTCCTACTGGTGTGAGAGTTGAAGCATTGTGTCACTTTCTTTGGAGAATTTCACCTCTTAATTTAAATTAACAGTAATAACATTTTTATTTTTATTTATAATTAATATCTCAGTCTATTTGTATTCATGCATTAACGTGAAATATTTTCAATTTAGTATGAGGGATTTTTCATAAATTGATCATAGGTATGGATCGATTTTTTTTTATTCGATCCCATGCCTTTTTATTTTATTCTTAATATTTTGATGTGTCCCCAGTTATCCAACAGATCATATTTGAACTTTTTGATTATCTTTCCAATTCATTGGATGTATTTGATCACTTAATCTCAATCAGGATAGAATCTAGATCCTGTCTGGTTCAAATTTTATTCCTAACAGAGGAAAAATTCCTCCTCTGCATGTTAAATTCATACAGACACACTTTTAGGACCTTTATTCCATATGATCATAACCGGTAACTAAGCACTAAGACAAACAAATTTTTAATCACTTATTGATATTGGTGGTCATGTTTTATTTGCACGTTTGAGATGGATGGTTCTCATTCATTTAGGGACTTCGGCTTTTCGAGACTCAAGCCTTTGTAGTATTCTAACTCTTCTGGAGAATATTACTCTGAAGGGTGTATCAACAATCCTTTCTTGATAACCTTCATATGTCCAGGAGTTGGGACCTTAGACTTAGACATGAAGGATCTCCCACTCTCTAGGTATTCATTTATTCATGACTTCGGCCTTCAACGCTTCAGGTAGTTTTTTTCATAGGAGAAGTTGGATATCCCCGAAGGATGTACTCACAGAGTGATGTAGCTTGTTGACGACACTGTTGATGTGGCACTAGTTGAGTGGTTTCTACGTGTCACCCTGATTTGTGACTTTTATAGTCCTTATGTGCCACATCGACCTTGATACTTGTCACCATTTGATTGGGCCATGTGTCATGTTCATCTTTTTCCACATGTCTTACTTCGTAACTTCAGTACTTCGTGGCTTCGAGAGTTTTGGAACTTGTGTATTTTCCTTCGATTATTGTCGAAGTGCCGAATAGATATATCACCATAGATTTTCAATTGTCTTGATCCTATGGCCTTCGTTTATTTTGGAACTCTGGAGTTGAACACCTTATTCATTTGCGTTCTCTGAATAGATCAACAATTGATGAGATTTCGTCACTTCGGGTCTTTTTCCTTCTGGTAAACTTACCTTTTTTAGACTCCTTTTCACTGGAGTGGTCAGCTCTAGAGTTGACCAGAGTTTGTGACTTTGGGGCTTCGTCCTTCGAGTAAATTCACTTGTTCTAGAATCATTTTCATCGAAGTGGTCAGCGTCAGAGTTGACCAGAGTTCATGACTTCAAGGCTTCAGACTTCGGGTAAATTTACCTGTTCTAGACTATTTTTCGTCAGAGTGGTCAGCACTGAATTTGACCAGAGTTCGTGACTTCGAGGTTTCGACCTTTGGGTAAATTTACTTTTTCTAGACTCCTTTTCACCAGATTTGTTAGTGATAGAGTTGACCACCTAATCCGACAACTTTTGTTTCTCCTGAGGAGATATTACATCAACGGTCTACATGAGTTCTTTTAATACGAGACTCTCAGATATTGTGGCTTACATTGTCCTTCCACTAAACTCGATCGGATGGTCGAGAACTCATCTGAAGTCTCTCCTTGATCTAATGGTTGGCAAGATCATTTGAAGCTCCTTCTTCATATCTGATGGTTGAGATTTAATCCTTACCAACCTCTGACTTCACCTTGATCTAACAATCCTAGGTTGTCCCGAAATAAGAATGAACAACTCATGTGTGTCATCTCTTCTGAGCTTTGATTTACTGATCTTCCTTCTCAAATTTGGGTTTATACTAGATTCTTCTGCACCCTGTTGAAATCTGTTAGCACATAGAATTGTAGGGGTAAAAAAATCACTTTGGTTTTTTTTTATTCATAGGGTTTATATGTCTTAGGTTTTGGGTCTTATTTATTATGGTCATAACTTAAATTTTTATTTGAATAAGAAAATTTATGTTTAGTCTTAGGTTTTGAGTCTTTATGTCATGAGATTAGTCATCATGACAAGGTAAATAAGTCCCTGTGAGTCACACCTTTGATATTTACATCATTACCAAGACCTTTCATGCCTCCAGTTGTACACAATCTTTCTTTTGTCACTATCCAACCTCTTAGATGTCAAGTCAAAGTCAGTTTTATTTCCTTCCAAATCCCCAGGAGAGTTCGCAGCGTACTCACGAGTACCTCAAGCATTCATTTGTCATAATTTCATTTAAGGAACGTGTCAAAGGTGATTTCCTTGTTTTCAACACCATATTTTAACTAACTTTTCAGGGATTATGTCACATATATTCTAATAGACTCTTTGAGCTACACAATTTGAGTTTGAATTTGGCACTATGAACCAAATGTTGTAGACTAGATGGAGAGGATCGTTGAATCTTGGATGACTTGTTGACATATCAGTTCAAATTCACATGCATCGACATCAAACCCATGTTTACCATGTACTCCTTGATGGTCTCCATGTTGTTTAAAGGTTGAGAGAAGGTTTTATGTTGTTTTATCTATCGACACTGCAAACTATTCAAACTCTTTTGTTGCCATCTTTCAAATCCATCTCCATGGAGTTTTGAATATTTTCAACTAATCCATATTATTACCTTAACCTCGTCCATCTTTTCCTCTGCTAAGAATCCTCATGTCCCACTGAAATTCCTCAGCACTGCGAACTGGTTGCTCAAGCGTTGTGAACCCTCTGTTACAGGACCGCTGAAACCCTTGTCTTATACATCCTTTTGAAGTTTATCCTTAAACATTGAATTTTACCCATATCAAACCCGATATGTATGGTTGATCATCTGTAGGACTAGGATTTAATTGTATACATCATTAATGCCACCAACTGATATTTATACTAATGAAAACCCTGTTTTAGCAGAGAATTCTCATTCATCTTCATTTATTTATAAATCTCAATTGTTATTCCTTCACCCCTCATGTTTGAAGAGTGTTTTATATCATACTTCAATTTATATAAAGATACGTACAAGATCAGCCTTTTGAAAATAGTTCTTTCATCAAAACCTCGAATTCATGTATTCTTTGTTTTCACACAGGTAGCTATCATAAACAATTTATAGAAAAGAATTCTTCCAATAGTAGTTATGGATAGTCAACAACACAAGAAGACTCACAAGGGAGGGGAGATTGTGAGGATAGAGCCTTATGATATGAAGCTCCTTAAATCTGAACCTTTGTTCATGGAATCCTTTCAGAGCGTAGGTTGCATTAATTTCTGTCAAAATATGTAGAGGGGGCATCTAGAGGTGGCCAAGGAGTTTGCACTCAAATTTAATGGGACTAAAACCAAAGTAGGGAGGCTATAGTTTGTTGTTTCATATCATTCCATCTCTTTTGCAACAAATATACCCAATAGTGGAGAGAAATGGTTCAAATCTATGGAATGAAATTCTTCCTTCTCAAAGGAATTCCTTAAGCCAAAATATTAGGAGTAAAACTTGTCCAAAGGGGTACCTAGAAGCCATATTCTTGAATGTTTTGATAAGATGTTGAGGGTTGTCCAGAGATATTTCACATGTGAGGGGAGGTTTAACATGGTGCACCAATACCACATCAGGATGTTGTTACACTTCACAGAAAAATAATCCATAAACCTTCCATTTTAACTTTTTAGAAGCATTGATAAGATGTCTAATAGATTTCAAGCCAAGTCAAAGCAAGAACATACCAATGTCTTTCACTCTGGCCTTATTAAGATGTTAGTAATGGAGGAGTTGAGGAAGACAAACACTAATTGGGAAACCTTCCTCACTTCATCACATTTTCAATTAGATGTTTCCCCCACTCCAAAGTCCAAGATAAAAATTCCTACTCCGATTGAAAGGACTGTGATTTCAGAGGATAGCAAGAGGAAAAGGGGTACTATGACTAATAAAGCTGACAAAGTCACTAATGAAGTAGGATCAAGAGGTCCTTCACAACCTTCATATAGAGAATCTTCACCCATGGAAGATCATATCCCTATGGATATTCCCTCAAGAAAACCAAGAGTCGTAAAATGGAAAAATTTGTTTTTTTCCCCACCCTTTGTTGCAAACAAGGTTAAACCTAGGAGGCCTTTTACTAGAGAAACAACTAGGAAAACTTTCCTTGTGAAGGGTGATGTAGCAGAGACTTTGGCCCATAGAAAAGGTAAATATAAATCTTCTGAGCAATCAATTGAAGTTATTGACATCACTACTCCTCAGCATGAAAGCAATCTCACTTTCAAGAGGCTCAAGAGGAAACTCAAGGAAGAAAGAGTTGAAGCTGATAAGTTGAAGGAAGACTTGGATTCTAGGAATAATCTTAAAGGGGTATTGGGAAGATATCATGAGACCATTGAAAAGGAAAGGTTCTTGGCTAAAACATTCTTGCCTCTTCACAGATAGCTCAAGAATATTTTTAGACAAAAGATATTCCATCAAGCTCAAATAAAAAAATTGAAGGCAGAGTTGTATCCTTTCAAAGAAGAATTGGCCAAGATAATCCTAGACATGCTGGCCATGGTTGCTACTAGAAGAAGCTCCAGAATTAAGAGATAAATGCAATGAGCCTCCATAAACAACATTAGTTTTGGTCAAAATTCATGTTTCATGCATTTTACAACATTTTTGGTGATGGATATGAGTTTTAAACCATAATTAGCAGTTTTGGTTTTTTCCTCCAACCATATATCCAGGTAATGAAGTTTTTGCAGCATATCTATTGGATTACTGAGAGGGGGGTGAATCAATAATAAATAATTTTAATCATTTTCAACCATATAATGCAAGTGTTGTATTAGTGTAGCATTATCATCCAATAATTTCATATTAAATAAACAATAAACAAATGAGAAATCATACACATACATAGTACACTAGTGTTTTTACATGGAAACCCAAAGTGGTAGAAAACCACTGAATTATTTTTCTTATATGTCTTGAATAATTACATTCATTGGAAACACCAACTTCCTTTTTTTTCCAGCTGCAACTAGAAGGAGGCTCCAACCCCCTATTTTCTCAGGATACAACCTAAGGGAAGCTCCAACTCCCCAATTCTCTGGCTACAACTAGAAGGAAGCTACAACCCCCTAAGTTCTCCAGCTACAACCCCCTATCCTTGCCCCGTCCAACCTCCCTGAAATATAAATGACAAATGTAGACAACCTGTCATTGTCATTGAATCAACCACTTCCATTGTCAACCTGTCACTATCAAACTGTACCAATAACCTGAACCAACATGTACCATGCATCAACCTTGACTCATCAAGATGTACCAACATTATCAACTATAAACCTCATGTATGTTCCAACTCATCAACTATAAATCTCGTGTATGTTCCAACTCATAAAATATACACCTCATGTATGTGCCAACTCATCAACTACTTGCCTCAACCATGTACCCAACATGTACCTCAACCATATACCAAAGAAATACACCAATATAACCATCAAAAGTTATCTAACAATTCATCACTCTATCCATAAACCAAATACCATAAACCCTTACATCAAACCATGTGGCACAACCTCACTGTAATGTATCCTCAAGCTAAACCAATAACTTCAACAACACATCACAACTAAAATACCAATACCCATATGCCAAATACCAACAACAAAATACCAATAGTATCCCTCAACAAATCTGATATATGCAGCAATACTGAACATCCAATACCATCTCAAGAGCTAAATCCTTGCTCAAAAAACATACCTCAAAGAAGATGTGTCATATATCTCATAAATAGACCCCAACCATGTTATTGCCATGATTTTTCTGCTCCACTTTTTCTGCCGCGATTTTTCAGTCGCACTTTTTTTGCCACGATTCTTCTGCCGCACTTTTTCTGCCGCCATTTTTCTGCCACGATTTTTCTTTTGCACTTTTTATGCCACAATTTTTCTGCCGTGATTTTTCTGTTGCACTTTTTCTTCCGCACTTTTTCTACTACGGTTTTCCTATCGCACTTTTTCTGCCGCACTTTTCCTGCTGCATTTTTTCTGCCACACTTTTCTTGCCGCAGTTTTTCTGTCACAATTTTTTCTCTATCAATAATACCTGCCCAAATAACCTTTCACAAAAATAGAAATTCAATTTTATTCAAATGTGTTTAAATGAGAGACCCTTGTCTCTTATTTATACTTTCATGTAGCATCCTCAAGGGGTTACCTTTTAACCATATTAACCCACTTTCCTTGTTTTAGGCTTAACCCACTTATAACCACTTGTCAACTTAACTTAACCACTTTCCATAATTAGTAAATTCTCCATTAACTTTATTATTTAAATAATTTCTTTTGCATCCTATTTGACTTATAGTACACTCATCACTTCACTTTATTATTTAAATAATTTCTTCTTTGCAAACACTTTGACTACTTTGACCTTTTAAGGCTTCTATATGACTCATGAGGGTTCTCCAACTTCACATGGCCATAACTCTCTAACCGTGAGGAGTTATGTGATGTTCCACATACCACCAGAAATGGCATGACAAGCAATATCCATCTAGGATAGTTTCACTGACAAATTCATTGACCTTCATCTCATTATTCCACAATTAAGCATGGGTTCTCTAACCATACTTCTAGGATAACTCAATCCACAAAGCGTCTTCCTGTGAGGGATTTCACCATAAGGGGACCACTTTGAAGTTCATCCATTGGTAATTATTATAAACCATGAAAAGACTATAATGATTCATATTTACATCAAACAAACTTGGTTCCATTACCCAAAACTTTGTGGTACCGGGATTTCTTCAAGGGTTGACATCAATGACAACCAACCTTAATCAACAATCTCCCCCTTTAGCATTGATGGCAACACTCTGATGCAATATTGAAATCATATCACTCATTCTCACCCTATAACCATGCCTCTGTCCTCTGCGTCTCTATGGCCAATTCTCCCACTGGAACCATGCCTCTATCCTCTACATTTGATAAATCTATCCCCCTTTGTCATCAATGGAAAAGGTATCTTTCCATCTGGGGTTTCTCCTCCTGACTGAACTGTCCTCTTTATGGTGCTTCCTCATGTACATATAAGACATATAAGATAATCATTTAAAAGCATTCATTTTGAAGTATAAATAACTCTGATTCTCTAGTGAAGATACTCAAAGGCTTCCCATGGAAGTGGTTTTGTAAAGATGTCTTCCACTTGTTCTTTTGTGCCCACATACTCAACTATGATGTTGTTTTATGCAACATGTTCCTGTAGAAAGTGATACTTGATTGGAATGTGCTTTGTCTTAGAGTGCATCACTGGGTTCTTTTAGACACTGATGGTTCTTGTATTATCACAATAGATTGAAATGGGCTCATCATACTCAACTTGTATATCTGTCAAAATTTGTTTCATCCAAATAACCTGTGTACAACATGTTGTTGCTGCAATATACTCTGCCTTGGATGTAGATAAAGATACCAATAATTATTTCTTTACTAGACATGATACTAAACACTAACCTAAGTAGAGAGTTTCTCCATTGGTGCTTCGTTGGTCATCAATACAACCTGCCCAATCTACATATGTGTATGCAATAAGTGATAGATCCTTTCATTTTGGATACCATAATCCAAACTCTTTTTTTCCTTTGAGATATCTGAAAATACTCTTCACTGCTAATACATGTGATTCCTTTGGTGTTGCTTGAAACTGTGCCACATGTCCAACTTCCTACATTACATCTGGTTTGGATGTTGTCACATATAGTAGGTTACCAATCATTGACCTGTATTGCCTCTGATCTATAGACTTTGAATCATCATATTTTCTTAAGTTACAGCTGGTTTTCATCAGAGTGATAAAAAATTTGCAATATTCCATTCCGAACCTCTTTAACATTTCTCTGATATACTTGGTTTGAGAAATAAAAATTTCCTTGTGGATTTGATGTATCTAAAGTCCCATAAAGAAGGATAGTTCTTCAAGAAATGACATTTCAAATTCATTCTGCGTATCCTTTGTAAATTTTTGGCTTAAATTGTTATCATCACTACCAAAAATAATATCATCAACATAAACTTCAATTAATAAAATACTATCTTGACTTACCTTGATGTAGAGGTTGTTGTCTGCACTTCCTTTTCTAAACCCTGCTTGTGGTATATATTTATCCAGTCTAGAGTACCATGCTCTAGGAGCCTATTTTAGACCACACAGGGCCTTCCTTAATTTACACACATAATCTATGTTCTCTGAAAACTGAAATCCTTCTGGTTGTTCAATGTATACTTCTTCTTCAAGTTCCCTATTCAGAAAAGATGATTTTACATCCATCTGATACACTTTAATATTTTTGGAGCATGCATAAGCTAAAACCAATTAGATTTCTTCCATTATGGAAACTAGGGAAAATGTATCTTCAAAGTCAATTCCTTCAACCTGTGCATATCCTTTACATACCAATCTATCTTTGTTCCTTATAACCTGTCCATATTCATTCAATTTATTCCTGTATACCCACTTTGTGCCGATCACATTCTTATCCTTTGGTCTTGGAACCAATTATCAAGTTTCATTTTTCTCTATTTGATCTAATTCTTCATCCATGGCCTTATTCTAAAATTCATCCTTGCTGGCCTCTTCCAAATAGGTTGGTCCAATCGTAGATGAGAGTGCTAGGTGTGTTTTTTCTGGTGAATAGATTCTTCTTCTAGTCTCAACTCCTACATCTTTTTTTCCGTTAATCTGATCTAAAGGATGATTCTTCTATACTTGTCTGCTAGGTGTCTTTGGAGGAATTTGTTGAACTTGCTCTTCTGCTTCTATTGTATCTTCTTCATATTCCCCTTCTACTTCCTTTTCATCTTCTACTTCTTTTTCGTAAAGTTGTTCCATTCATTCATTTTCTTCTTCCTTTAATTCTTGTCTACCTATTTCATCAATTGTTATGTTGATGTTGTCCATAACTTTGTTAAATCTCAGGTTGTAACACTTGTATGATTTCCTTGTACTTGAGTAACCAACACGTACCCCTTTATCCACACGAGAGTCAAACTTTACCATTCTTCCATCTTCTCTTTTGATGTAGTATTTTCTTCCAAATACTCTGAAGTGCTTCACATTTGTTGGTCTTCCTTTCCATAGATTGTTGGGAGTTTTATCAGTGTTGTTTCTAAGAATTACTCTGTTTTGAATGTGAACTGATGTATGCACTTCCTATGTCCCAAAAATATCTGTCAATTTGGAATCCATTAGCATTGTTCGAGCCATTTCCTGTAGTGTCATCTTTCTTTCAACAACTTCATTTATTGCCTTTTTATCCACGATTGTTGCAATAGTCCATAAATTCCTTTGAAGTGAAATCTCCTCCATTATCAGACCTCAAGAATTTGATTTTTAAATCCATTTCATTTTCAGCCATTTCCTTGTATATCTTGAAGTTTTCAAAAGCTTCTGACTTTTTCTTGAGAAAGAAAACTACAGTCATTCTTGTATAATCGTCAATTAATAATAAAAAGTATTTCTCACCTTTTAAACCCTTTGTTGTAGTTGGTCCAACTAGATCATTATGCACAATTTCCAGTGGTCTTGTCATTGAATATTCCTTCTATTTGAATTTGGTCTTTGTTTTCTTTCCTTGTTGACAATGCTTTCATAAAGTGTTGGTTGGTTTCATGATTTGGGGAATTTCTCTGATTGCTTCTCTTTTGCTGACTTTGACAAGGTTATCAAAATGTATGTGACCCATTCTTTTGTGTTATAGCCAAATTTCATCTTCCTGTCCTAGACAACACTTTTCATTTCCAATTTCACTTAACACATATATGTTGCTTGAAGTTCTTACAGTTGTAACAATCAATTTTCCTGAACCTTTTTTTCTTATCTTGCACTTTTTTGAATTGAAAGTAACTTTATGACCTTGATCACACATTCGAATTACACTTAGAAGATTATGTTTCATATCTTCTACTAGTAGAACATTTTATGCCTTTGTATTCTTATTCTTAATTCTGACTGTGCCTTTTCCAATTATTTTAGTTGAATCATCATTTCCGAAGGAGACTGATCCATCTATTTCCTTTCTTAAAGTAAGAAACTTGTATCTATCACCTATCATGTGTTTTGAAAAACCACTGTCAACATACCAACCATGTTTCTTCTAATTATCTTGTAGAGAGAGTGTGCATTCTTCATTGCTATACTGGTTCTGCTTTCTTATCCATGTCCTTTTCTGAGGTTCCTATCTATGACTATTTTTATTCTATTGCAGTTCTTTAGGAGGTACTATCATTTTGCAATCTTTGGCCGTGTGTCCAAAGTTGTTACATTTGTAACATTGCACTTCGGTGCTCAAGGATTCAAACATGTTGTAACTTCTTCTCTGTGTTTCACTAGGCCTTCTTGGATAACCCTTTTGTGTATTCCTTTCAAAGTTGTTTATGTTCCTATTGTTAGCTCTGCAATTCACAACTTTATGTCCAAAATTATTGCATGCATAACATAAACCAAAAAATATAGTTTGATACTTGAGAGTTTAATATCTTCTGAAAGGAGTTACTCCTATGAATTCTTCTTCTTCCTGAGGCCTATTTGTCGGTTGTTAATTCTCAAATCTACATCTTCTCGGTGGAGGAGTGTCCCTGTAATCTTCCTTGTAGATCTTCCTATTCCTTTTGATTGTTTCTGCATAGCTTTTTGGATATGTTTCTTCCTCTGTTGTTTTGGATCTTGATCCCTTTCTGTTTGATTGTATCCAAGTTTGGACTTGTCATGATGAGGTTTTTTACTGCTAATAATTTCATCCAAAACTTTTGAGTTGTTCTGCATATTTTTCTTTTGAAGATCATTTCTTAATGTGACAATCTCTGCTTCCAAATTTCCAATGATCCTGTCTTTTTCTTCTAGCTGTTCTTTGAGTGTTTCTTCAATTATTTTATCTTCTTCTATTTGAAACTTCAAATTTGTGATCATTTGTTCTAGTTCTTGAGTGTCTTCTTTATTATCTAGTTTCGCTTGTAGTTTCTTGTTTTTCTTCTTTTCTCTTCTGATAACTTCTATGACACACATCAATTATTATCGATAGTCAACTTCTGCCTCTTCATATTCTTCTTCGGCTTCTTCATATTCTTCTTCAAAGTATTATTTATTAGAGTCTTCTACTTCCATGAATATAACTCTTTATGCCTCACTATCATTGAATTCATCTTCATATGATGATGAGATGTCTTCTTTGGTGCATAATCTTTTCTTGAAAACTTTCTCTGTGGTTATTTTTCCTTTATATGTTTGTTTGCTATTTGAGTAAACTTCATCATTTCTCTTTTTCTTATAAGGAAATTTGTTAGAAAAATGACCAATACCATCACAATTAAAACAAATCAAAGGAAGCTTACCTCTATACCTGTCATCGGTTCACTTATTCAATATTTTGACAAAGTTGGCCACTTCTTCATCATCTTTCGAGCCGTCACTGCTACTACTAGGTTATTTTTCTTTTTTCTTTGACTTTTTGGATGCTTTGAAGGTTGCTTCTTTTGTATATGGATTTTCCTGTTCAGTTCTCATTTCATATGCTGTGAATATTCCATGTAATTCATCCATGCTTATTGAGTTCATATCTGCTCTTTCTTCTAGTGTTGATATCTTAGGGTCAAATCTCATAGGAAGAGATCTTAGTACCTTTTGAACAATTATAGATTCTTTGATTTCTTCTCCCAATCCTATGATTTCATTTACTGTTTCATCAAATTGTAAAAGGTAAGCTGCAATATTCTCATATTCCTTCATCTTAAATTGTTTGAACTGACCTCTGTAAGTTTGAAGATTTGTTGCTTTGACTTTTGAATCTCCTTCATAAATATTTCTAAGTTTGTCCCAAATCTATTTAGAGGATTTACAATGTGCAACTTTGGTGAATACCGTTTCAATAAGATCAGTCAGAAGTGCATTTGTGGCTTTGGAATTATTCTGACTGAGTTTCACTGCTTTGTCATTTGTTGGTGGAACTGTTGGTACTGTGTATCCATCTACAATTGATTTTCAAATTTCAAATCCTTGTGTCTGTATATATGTCTGCATCCTTATGCTCCAAAATGCATACTTATGTCCATCAAACTGTGGTATTCCATTTTTATACAAGTTGTTTCTCTCCATGATCTTCCTTTCAGTGGTTAAACGTATTTCTGAAGGAACGTGCTCTGATACCAATTGTTGGATTACTGAGAGGGGGGTGAATCAGTAATAGAGAAATTTAATCCTTTTTAACCATATAATGCAAGTGTTATATCAGTGTAGCATTATCTTCCAATAATTTCAAAGTAAATGAACAATGAACAAATGAGCAATCATACACATGCATAGTACACTAGTGTTTTTACGTGGAAACCCAAAGAGGGAGAAAACCACAAAATGCTTTTTCTTATATATCTTGAAGAATTACATTCATTGGAAGGACCAAATTCCTTTGTTTTCCAACTGAAACTAGAAAGAGGCTCTAACCCCCTAGTTTCTCAAGCTACAACCTGAGGGAAGCTCCAAATCCCCAATTATCTGGCTACAACTAGAAGGAGGCTACAACCCCCTAAGTTCTCTGGCTACAACTGGAAGGTAGCTACAACCACCTATACTTTCCCCATCCAACCACCCTAAAATATAAATGCCAAATGTAGACAACCTTTCACTGTCACTAAATCAACCATTGCCACTATCAACCTGTACCAATAACATAAACCAACATGTACCATGCATCAACCATGCATCAACCTTGACTCATCAAGATGTACCAACATCATCAACTATACACCTCATGTATGTGCCAACTCATCAACTATAAACCTCATGTATGTGCCAACTCATAAACTATACACCTCATGTATGTGCCAACTCATCAACTACTTGTCTCAACCATGTACCCAACATGTACCTCAACAATATACCAAACACATATACCAATATAACCATCAAAATTTATCTAACAATTTATCACTCTATCCATAAACCAAATACCATAAACCCTTACATCAAACCATGTGCCACAACTTCATTGTTATGTAGCCTCAAGACAAGCCAACAACTTCAAAAACACATCACAACCAAAAGATTGATACCCATATGCCAAATACCAACAACAAAATACCAATTGTATCCCTCAACAAATCTGATATATGCAACTATACTGAACATCCAATACCATCTCAAGAGATAAACCCTAGCTCACAAAACATACCTCAAAGAACATGTGTCATATATTTCATAAATAGACTCCAACCATGTTGTTGCCGCGATTTTTCTACCGCACTTTTTCTACTACGATTCTTCTATCGTAATTTTTCTGTCGCACTTTTTCTGCCTTGATTTTTCTATTGCACCTTTTCTGTCGTACTTTTTCTATCACGGTTTTCCTGCCACACGTTTTCTGCTGCACTTTTCTTGCCTCACTTTTCCTACCGCACTTTTTTTGCCGCACTTTTTTCTCTATCAATAATACCTGCCCAAATAACCTTTCACAAAAATAGATATTACATGATATTCAAGTATGTTTAAATGAGAGACCCTTGCCTCTTATTTATAATTTCATGTAGCATCCTCAAGGGGTTACCTTTTAACCATATTAACCCACTTTCCTTATTTTAGGTTTAACCCACTTATAACCACTTGTCCACTTAACATAACCATTTTCTATAGTTAGTGAGTTCTCCATTAACTTTATTATTTAAATAATTTCTTTTGCATCCTCTTTGACTTATAGTACACTCATCACTTCACTTTATTATTTAAATAATTTCTTCTTTGCAAAAACTTTGACTACTTTGACCTTTTAGGGCTTCTAGATGACTCATGAGGGTTCTCCAACTTCACATGGCCATAAATATCTAACCGTGAGGAGATATGTGTCGTTCCACATACCACTAGATATGGCATGACAAGAACTATCCATCTAGGATAGTTTCACTGACAAATTCACTGACCTTCATCTCATTATTCCACAATTAAGCATGGTTTCTCTAACCATACTTCTAGGATAACTCAATCTGCAAAGCGTCTTCCTGTGAGGGATTTCACCATAAGGGGACCACTTTGGATTTCATCCATTTGTACGTCTTATCAACCATGAAAAGACAATAATGAGTCATCTTTACATCAAACAAACTTGGGTCCATTACCCAAACCTTTGTGCTACCGGGATTTCTTCAAGGGTTGACATCAATGAAAACCAACCTTAATCAACAATATCTAGGCACTTGGTATAATTTTTAGATGTTAAAAACTTTGGTAAAGTAAAACATGCCACTATAGGAAAGTTTGCAGTGCATGGCACTACGAACTAGCTATTTCAAGATAGTTTACAACGTTGCGCTGCGAACTCAGTTTTTGGAGATTTTGGACGAGAAGACAATTTCCAGATGTCAATATGGATGTGTACTGACACTCTAAGGGTTAGTTGTGTTTTGGGAGGCCACCTATCTCAATAAGATCCACTCTTATGGACACATCATCAACCAATAAAGAACGTTTCATACATTGCCAACATCTTCCTTTTTATTAGCAGTTTATTTTTTTTTGTTGTACACATGTTGCCACACTTCCGTTAGGCATAGGGATCCTATGAGGAAGTTGTAATGCGAATTGTAGAGATGGAAATGATAGTTTAGGCTATAAAAAGAGCATTGTAAGACTGAGGAGAGGCTTGAATTGTGTGACTGAGAACTCATATTTTCATATTGTTTTGTAACAGAGTTTCTCCTTATTTGTATGGACCAGATATAAGACACTTTGAATAATGGAAATCAGTCTTTCTTCATTATCATATTTTGTTGTCTTACTTTGATAACAGTCTATTGAATTATTCATAGGGATGATTGTATATTTATTGCAATGAAGGATATATTGTGATATTTTTTGCAAGTGTATCAGAGTTTTGTCTCTTTGATTTTAAGAGGTTCTTACTTCAGAGAGTTTTCTTCATATGTGTGTCGGTGTTACCTGATGTAGATGATATGCATATTACACATTTCTTGTCAAGTCTTCCATCTATTCACTTTATCTTTTAAATTATGATTTGAAGTTATTCAAGGCCTTCTTTGCTGGTTTATATTTTACGGATTTATCTATGATATCCATCCTATACTGAGTTTTCCATCCATTTTCCACCTTTTATAAACATTTATCCTTCACATTTTTATGGGTATTGGGCTTACACTTACAACAGTCTAAGTGTGACTCTCAGTGCTAACAAAATCAATGACATTTTTGTACCATTGTGTCTAACATTCTCCCCCTTTGGTTGTTCTTGTTGAAATTACTAAGACAATTGAGAGGGGGGGGTGAATCAGTTGTTACTGTGCTTAAACAATTTTAAGTCAATTAAGCCATTTTTAATCTTTCTCCAAGTGACCATCAATATTATACAATATATGAACAACATAAATAATGAGCATCAC
>JASDQU010107347.1:190044-214836 GCA_032191745.1 Picea mariana
CGATGTGTCCAACAATTAGTATCAGAGCAGGCCTTCACTATAAGCCTTAACAATCTTGGAGGATATACATAGACACACAAATGGATGATAAAGTTCCAATTCTTGATGAGGAAAACTATTCTACTTGGAGAATAGAAATGAGAGTGCATTTGAAAGAGATGGGAGCGGCCATTTGGAAGGCAACCATTGGTGGATCAGTTTCTTTGAAGAACAAGTCAAAGTTTTCTTCTCAAATGGAAGGAAAGAAGAATGATGCATTGGCGCTCAAGACCATTCTTAGTGGACTCTCAAGCCCTATCAAAGAGAGCATGGGACAATGCACTTCCACCAAGGATCTATGGCTAAATCTAGAGGAGACATATCAAAGAAAGACATAAAATATTGAAGACCACTCCATCAATATCATCAAAGGTAAAGAATCTCCAAAAACTCTTGATTGCATTATTTCTAAATGTGATGATGTTGGCAAAAAGGAAGATATTGAAGACATTTCAAATGAAGGCAAAGAATCATGTGATGATGTTGGCAAAAAGTAAGATATTGTAGACAATTCAAATGAAGGCAAAGAATCATGTGATGATGTTGGCAAAAAGGAAGTTCTTGAAGAAATTTCAAATGAAGGTAAACAATCTCCACAAACCCTTGATTGGAATAATTCAAAATGTGATGATGTTGAATTTTTCTCTACAAGTGAAGAAGAAAATCTAGAAATAGTTTGTATAGAATCAATTGATTTTTATCCCATGGAAGAAGTTGAAGAAAAACTATCAGAGCTTAAAGAGAAATTTGAAAGAGGTCTATATGAATATAGCAATGACCACTATTATATAGACCATAGCTATATTTCACATAACACTAAAAGGTTTCTTAAGAAGAGTCAAAAGCACATCTTGAAGTTAAAGGAAATGCTCAAGGAACAAAAAGAGAGTAATAAGACTCAATTAGATGAAAAGGAAGAAGATATCACAAGACTAAAGAATGAAAAAGAAGATAAGAAGGTAGATGATGAGATTAGCAAAAATTTTAAAATTATTGTCCATCTCAAGACCCAAATTGAAGAAGCCAAAAGGGTAGAGGAACTATTGAAGGATCAAGTAAATGAAAAGGAAGAGTCAAGTCATAAGCTAGAAGTTGAATTTGTTGATCTTAGAAAGAAAGTAGAGAAGTCAAAAAAATTCTTGAATAACTCACAAATCTTGAATGAGATCTTGGAAAGTCAAAGATCACCAAATGATAAATCAGGTCTTGGATATAAGAGAGAAGCTACACATGCTGAAGAAAGCACCTCAAAGAAGCATGAGGTAAGTCCCTCACTCTCAAAGGATGAAGATAATGTTGCAAGTCAACCATCTACACAAGGGAAGGAAAGTTTCAAAAGAACAAAGCAAGGAAGACATCAAGAAGCCATCCTTACACCTCAAAGAAGATGGACACCAAAGTAAAGGTATACAAGTGTTTTTCATGGTCAATGTTATTCATGTAATGAATATGGTTACAAAGCTTTGGAATGCAAATCTTATACAAGAAGAGATAATGGAAGAATTCATAACACCATAAGGTGTTGGAGATGTGATCAAGTAGGACATATTGTTGTTCACTGTCACAGCATGAGATGCTACAGCTATAGTGGACTTGGCCACAAATCCCAGGATTGTTGGAACACAAGAAGAAAGTACATGATGAGGACTTCATATAGCATGAATACAAGAAGGAATGAAGTAAGGAAGGGAGACATCTTTGAAAAAATGGAAGATCATAGCTCAAGTTCTGAGAAGCAGGGACACCTTCAGAAGTGGGTGAAGAAGACTGAACAACCAGAGCAGAATGGAAGCCTTAAGGGAAGCTCAAGTGTGTCATATACTAAAACATACATGGGTGAAAGTGGTAACAATCGTGTACATACACATGTTGACCTAGACTAGGTCGTGTACATACACGAGCTGTCTATGCAGCAGGCTGCATATATGTGGTAAAGCCTTGGGAAAAAGGCTATGCACATGGGTTGCAGCTTGATGACATGGTATAACTCTGTGTTGCAGGGTCTGACATAGTTTGTTGCAGGTTCTGACATTGTTTGCTACGGGTTTTCATGATTACATATTGGATTATGTATGGTGATGATATATAATGAAATGCCATCTTGGATGCATGGTACTAACCCTTGAATATGGATTGATACATTTTCTRTTGAAGAACAATGATGGTTATGACAGTGAAGTTATGGTACCTTGGTTATGTGATACACCTTGATGATGCTAGCTAGAGATGTCATTGATCTATTGAGGAACACTACTAGTACATGTATTGTTGTATGATTAATATTTGTCGTAGTGAATGGAGGATTGAGGCTGATCTTTTKGGGTACATGGATGGTACATATTTGAGTTTCATTGATATATCTTATGATGCATTATTGAAAGCATATTTTTTGGATATCTTGGTGCATGCATTTGGCATATGGTTGGGCTACATATTGGCACATGTAGTTAGTGAGTTGATGAGGTGATCATGTTGTACATCATTGATGAGTCATAAATTGATCTATAGTTGATGCATGATTGATACACTCATAGTACATTGGTAGAGGAACCTACTAATAGTTTGATTAGCACATGTTTTATGGTAAATTTGGCATACATGTATGAGGATTCATCTTGTTGTGGTATTGGTCCATGGTTGATGTACTTTCTTGGTACATGTGGTGATACATGCTAATGTACATGTTTGGTACACTCTTAGATGGTATATGTTTGGATGATAAGTACTTGGATAAAAGTACACCATTGGTATTACTTGATTTGCACATACGTTGGTACATGATGTGTTGGATGATATAGTTGATACACTTGATTGATTGAGATACATGATTGTGATACTTGGTTCATGGTGGAGACATAGCATGAGTGATATGACACATGGTTGGCATATTGGTAGATGCACATGGATGGCATATTGGTATATGCACATGGTTGGCATATTGGTAGATGCACATGGTTGATACATTCCATTGATGATATATTTTGGCACATTGTATGGTGTTGATATACACAGTTTATGTACATGGGTGTTGTGCATGGTGAGCACACATTTTGGTACAAGATGTACATGGTTGATATTTTTGTTCATGATTCTCTATTTTGTTGACATATCTTTTGCTTCATGATGTATGGTATGGCATGAGTTTGATGCATGGACAGGTCCAAGGATTGTCATAGAAAGAGCGGTTGATCTATGTTCCAGTTGAGCAATAGCATTTGCAGCAAAAGCACATTGCAGTGGTAGCATATTGTTCACATTACGGAGAAGATAGGGGGAGACATACCCATAGGAGGAGTCATTCTTCTTCCCATGATTCTATAAGGAGATATTTATCAAATGCATACTTGGTAAAATAGTCTTATTCTTGAAGAAAGAGCACAAAGGCATAATTCCAGGGGGAGCGATAGTCACAGGGGGAGTATGAGCGATGTATCTTCAAAATTACATCAGAGTGATATTCCTTGTTCAAAATGGGAGAGATTATTCAAAAGGAATATCAAAGGAATTCAGACAGGGGGAGCAACCCCAAGGAGAGTTCAAGCAGGGGGAGTAGCCCCAAGGGGAGAATGACCCTTTGCCATTGATGTCAAAGGGGGAGAGATAGTAACATTGATGTGATTGATGACTATTGATGTAGAACAATGCCTTGTCTACATGTTGACATCAATGATTGGTGTTGACATCAATGTTGGTATTTCCATCAATGCCAAAGGGGGAGATTGTTGGATGATGTTGTAACTGATGACAAAGGTTTGATTGATTGATTTCAAAGGATTGATGTCAAGTAATTGATTGATGCCAAAAGTTGATTGATTGATTGATGTCAAAGGATTGATGTCAAGGAATTGATTGATGCCAAAGGACGATTGAATGATGTCAAAGGTCAAAGGTTTGATGTCAAGTGATTGATTGATGATTAACGTCAAATGTAATATGTATTGTCCTTGATGAGAATGGTTAGATGTCAAGTGGAATCATAGTCATATGATGTCATTGATATGATGCATAGATGAATATGGATCAATGAGTTGTCATTGATACATGATGCATAAGATGAATATGGATCGATGTGGTTTCATCGGAATATGATGCATTGTTGGATTGATGTAAAGATGAATCATTATTGTCTTATCATGGTTGATAAGGTGTACAAATGGATGAACTCCAAAGTGGTCCCCTTATGGTGAAAGCCCTCATGGGAAGATGCTTTACAGATGAGTTATCCTAAAAATATGGTTGGATAACCAATGCTTTGTTATGGAATAATGAGATGAAGATTGACAAATTTGTCAGTGAAACTATCCTAGTTGGATAATGATTATCATGCCATTTATGATGGTATGTGGAATGTCACATAACCCCTCACGGTTTGAGAGTTATGGCATTACGAATATGGAGGACCCTCATATGATGGCATGAAGCCCCAAAAGGTAAAATAAGTCAAAGATATTGCAAAGAAGAAATTATTATTTAAATGATAAAGTAAAGTGACAAAGTCAATAAGTATTATTTAAATAATAAAGTGAAGTGACAAAATCAAAGAAAATTATTTAAATGATAAATTGAGGTGACAAAGTCAAGGAGGAATATTTAAATGATAAAGTAATGGAGAACATTCTAATTATGGAAAGTGGTTAACCCTAAAATGAGGAAAATAGGTTAAGTGACGTAGAAATGGGTTAACTGACCTAGAAGTGGGTTAAGTGACCTAGAAGATGCTTCTAAGGAAGCTACTTGGAAAGTATAAATAAGAGGCAAGGATCTCTTGTGAAAGAACATCTCTTGAGCATGTGCTGAAGATATATTCTAAGAGAGAGTGTGTATGGAGGATCTCATGGACACATCAAAGTTTCAGTAAGTCTGAGATCATGACAACAAAAGTTTCGGAAGTTCAGAAACCCTAATTTCTGAGGTATATGTGGGTTGTAGTGAGCCAGGGAACATACATACGCGGGCTGAATGAGGACAGGGCACGTACAGTCGATGAGGTCATGAAGACTTGTGTGTGAGTTGGTGCCAGACTCTTGAAGACTGAAGCAGGTTCCAGATCTGCATTCTATGGGCTCAGATCTGCCTTAGAAATTCTAGTATGGTTACATTATTGTATTGATGGATACTCTTGCTTGTTGTGAAGTGAATGCTTAAGACATTCTTGGTATGAATGTTGTGATGTGTCTTGTGTTGGTTGATAGAGTGAGCGAAACTCTTATATTTTAGTACTGATATGATTTCTATAATATGCTAATTGTTTATACATGATTGAGTAGCATTCATATTGTATGGTTGAGGAGCATGAGTAAGTTGTGGGAGAGCTTGGATGTGTTGTGATTGGTTATGGGTCAGATTGGATAGTGAAATACATAAGAGAATGTGATTGAAGGTTACAAAGGATCTGAGTTCATCTTGAAGAGAAAACCCTAAGTACTCATATGTGATACGCAAGTTGTAGTACAGACTAGCCGCGTACATATGTGAGTTGTACCACTGGTAGGGCACCTACATACACGTGCTGCACTACCGACAGGTCGCATACCTGTTGACATATTGATATCTATTGAGGATTGTTTCCTCATCTTAGTTGGTGCTGAGGGTGTAAGCTGAGTCTTGCATTATAGATATGGTGCTCTTGTAGCATCGTACTCTATTCAGTTGTTGTTGATAACCCAAGGATTGTAGTCCGTAATAAAAAGAAAATTGTACATACATATTGTGTTCCTTGTGGAGATGATTTGTTGATGATATATTGTTGATATATGTTCACATTTAACTGATTATAATTGACAGCAATAAGTAATGGGTAAATGGTGATTTCTAACTTATGAATTTTGTGAAGGGGAAGTTTTGGGAAAAAGAGCCCTACACTGTTCACCCCCCCTCCTCAGTGTAGTCAGTATGTCCAAAAATTTAAATGTTTCTTAATTGTAATAACTAAAAATTCAAATCAACCATAACCATTGGATGAAAGAACCTTATCGATACTAAAATAAATTTCCAAGTTGATTKAATTAAGTCATTGTCCAGTTCACGTAACGAGATTCGATAAGAAGTATTTAAGCCATGTAAATGGCCACGATTCTAAAAGTTGTGTCTCTACTAAAATCAAATTGGTTATTGTTAAAGACAAGTGTCAACAACAACACATAATTAGAATCAGTGTACCCACTSCAACATGCAACTGAGGAAATTCAATCTATTCCTCYGGATCACAATAGTGAAGCATTCAGTCATTGACATCTGAATTCAACTTGATAGAACAAAAAATGATAAGCGCTACTAGAATTTAACCACAACTTCTCTGTGTTGCCAGAGAATGAATCTTCTTATATCCTTTCTTTCCTATCAAAGGTTCTGAATCTAAATACAACCTATGACCTTAAAACACAACTTCAACCCCTACTACAGGAAAACTTACATTCTTGTGACCACTAGTTACTAGAAAATCACCAAGGAGATACAATAATTTTCACTCGTTCTTCTGCTTACTACTTTCTTCATCAACAAATCAAGATCCACATCAATTCCTTGAATGCTCTATCAGACTCTTGTCCCGTTCAACATGATCTGGTTTCTAGGAATGGTTTGCTCTCATCACTTAATTAACTCTTCAAAGTAAGGATGAATGCTTATTCCTATTGGAATACCTTTCATCTCTCTTTGAATACTATAACTTCAGTCACAAAGCCTTCAATCCCTATATCCATCCTCAAGCATCATAGCTGGAGAATGGTCTCAATGGTCAATCCTTACAACATGATCACATGTTCGTTAATTTAGTTTCCATTAAATAACTGCAGACACCATGCTCTTTGATTTAACAGAACTCCTCCCTACACATCAAAGGCTTGTTAATAGTTAGTCCACTTAAATATTTAGCAAAGGATAGATCCCTAAGCTCGCCCTCTACCCACCATCTAGAACAAATTCGTAGGTAAGATCACAAAAATCCCATTAAATACAACTCATCAATTGAACAATGATTCCAATTTTCAAAACGCATTTAAACTCACTTTTTCTTTTTCATAGAGAAAGGATGTCGCACATAGAGATATTACAATTCGATTATTATACTCAATTTGTCATATAAAAGTTGCAACCACATGATTTCTTCGTTCCCTGGATAGAGATTCGATCACACAAAACCTTCAAAAAGAGCGCTAACTTGAATTAATTGCAATAAATTTCATTTACACATGAATTTCACAATCATTGCCAGGTCGATGACCTACTTCACGTACGTCGTAAATTCTATTTCAATGAAATCTGTTCATAATTTATTCATTCATCTCTACAAAAATACATTCAAAACTAACCTCGAAAATACAACCAGAGGTGTTAAGGAAGTCAATAATATTATTCCTTTTCTTCTTCCATAACTGACAATAATTAGGGTTAACGAACTGTCAAAATGACGATCTGTTAGTTAGAAGTTGTCTAAAATCGTTGGACGGGCGAACAATAACAGGTGTCCACTTTAACTGAAACTATCACTATCGAAATCAATTCCATGCTAACAACCAAGAGTCAAGTACGTCATATGTGATGACTATCCAACCTCAAGGCAGTTCAACTAAGGTGCAGAGTAATGCAAAGAAAACCGCAATGAAGTCTCTCTATAATATTGAGCCTGACACGAAACTACAGAACTTAGTAACAGAATTATATCCACGGGCGAAATCAGTCCAGATCAGAGGCGATAAGTACCCTTGAGAGAGATATGACAAGTTAACCAAAACAAGTTCATCGAAGGTTGATCAAGGTAGCTTGCATTACGATCTGCAAGAGATCCGCAAGGGAAAATTGAGATAAGATTAGAGCATTGCATAAGAATTTAGCTCCAAGAAAAATTTAGGAAGTTCAATAAGGATTAACATGATAGAATCCTACAAAATATGAAAATTACACTCAACAACACTCGCCAGGAATTTCAGCGAAACTCGCTAGGATTTTATTGTTTACTTAGAAGAGACGAGTTGCAAAACAGGTTTATTTACTTGGATGGTTGGCAAAGGATCAGATTCGTATACTAGTTTTGGGTTGGTGTGAATCTGGTTAAGAATTAAAAAGAACCTTATTTTTAAAAAACGATTTCCTTAGATTGAAAAATAATCTTGATGTCATTCATCAATAATATATGTATAATTCTTATTACAAAAAAAATACTTAATCAACCATTCGGTTAATGAAACAAAAAAACACAATGTAATTTTCGTGTATGGATAATGAGAGCTCATCATGTTGTATGTATAAATAAATTTAATTACAGGAATATAGTATTTAAATCAAATCATTTGTTTCAAAATAAAAACATCCCAAACTCTGAGCATGATGAATGTCTCAAATTAACCCTTTAGTTTATGCATGGTTAATCAATATTTACAAAAATTACAATAAAATGTCTTGAATTCTTCCAATTGGTCCACAATAGGTTAACAACAATATATATAAGTTCAGAAATAATAGTTGGTTTTTATAACCCTTCATCCAAAATACAATCATCATATAACAACATTTCATAAATTACTAAAATAACTAAAACCAATAAAACACCCTAACTCGAACAGTAAAATAGTAGGATGATATTTAGTTATTGACTTGCATGCGTCCTCCTTGCTTTCGCCTACTAATTCAGTGACTTCACCGGTACCTCCCAACCAATGTTAGGGGTACTCTTCTTCCCCCTTATCCCCCCAAGACACAAAGGGGTCACACACAAAATTTTAATCATCCAACCATAGGGTTATTTCCTCTTACCTCTCCATTCTTTTTATAATAAATTTCACCCTAACAATTGTCATTTCATGCATAATTAGGTAATTTTTAATAATTAATTAATAGATTATTCACCCCCAACACATGTCACTCTTCCCTCATGTTGCACATGTTTAAATTTATTTTAATTAATTAAAATATGCATTTCCTCTCACATCCACAATTAGTTCCTAGATTTTCTCCTAGTTGTCCCTTAGTTCCCCAATTCCTCCTTTACTGTGTCTCCTACTAATTTACAGTTGGATTTTGATTAGGACTCTTCTCTTAGTTAGGATTTAGAGTATAGTTTGACTTAGGATTCTAACTCTAAGTTGAAAACCCATTCTCTCATGAAAATGGTTTCTTTTAATTAAAATTCTTTTTTATTAATTTCATGCACACATTGTGCACATGTCTTAATTTTTATTCGTATTCTCCCTTTACTAGTTTTTATTAGTCTAAATTCCCCTTAACTCATTTCTATAACTTGTTTAGGCATAAACATTTCGACGTATGTTTTTATTATGTTCCCTTTCATAAATTAATATAAAATTATCTAAATTCATATTCTCTTTTCTTTCAGTTCTAAGTAATTGTTTTATTCTCTAAGGTCTTCTAGATTTTTTATGACTCACTAATTTATTCATGCAACATTCCCTTCAAGACGCACCTAAGTGCTCCAAGGGTTCCACTATCCATTTGAATTAGCTTGGAAGTTGGCTGACGCTTGGAGTTGATACTCCACTTGTCGACCTTGTGTAAGACTAAGGGCTTACTGAGGAATAAGAAATCTGCCTTATTGCATGCCCCTCAGAAATAATCATGAGCGATTGTCTCAGTCTGCCCTCATGGCATCGTGAACCTCTCAGGAACAAGGTAGTCGTTAACCTTTAGTTCAGATCACGGTGGGAGTGCTAGTAGGCTATGACAAGGACGCTACAACACCTCTCCCTCATCCATCTGAGATATGTGTATTGCCCCTTTACTCCATATGTGAGTCGAATTAGAAAGCATCACCATTCCTACAACCACTCACAAAGATAATATTAATAACTCATACACATGAAATCCATAACTGAAATCAACATCATAACACATGAGTAATAAAAAAAAATTACTCATAATCAAAGTCAATAGTCCACTCCCTTACTCAATATAGAGTCCAAGGAAGTCTGTCAATGCCATCAACATCCTCATCATGTCATGTTTCCTACACACTCAGGAAATGCATAATAATACGTTTCAATTCTATACATCAATATTATTAACATATCAAATTCTAATACTCAATCACAACATAAACTCATAAACCAAAACAGATAATCATAATGTACAATTTTTTAACTGGATCACTTGCTCCCAAGTGTCCTCAAAGAGTAAGTCAGTGGTATGAAATGTGATCAATGGAATTGGATGTTACAAACACCCCCTCTTGTTTTAAACTTTGTCCCTAAGTTTGTGCAATCTAACAATGAAAACAATAAATATAGTTGCTACTAATCTATATATCAAACTATCAAACTAAATAAGGAAACTACTGATGCATCGCATATGCGTCCTCCCAAGTAGCAGAATGTGGACTATAATTGTCCCATTGGACCTTGACCTAACCAACCAATCGACGTCGTAGCTATCAAGTGCGATGGTCCAATATGTGGATTGGATCCACTATGAGAGCCCCCTCGTCTGATACCCGCAATGAACTCAAATCAATAACATGTGATGGATCTGAAAGATAATGACATAAAACTGAAACATGGAACACATCTTGCATATGCCTCAAAGAATTAGGTAAGGCTAGTCGGTAAGCCACAGGTCATTTCTTTTCTACAACCTCGAAAGGTCCCACAAACCTTGGAGAGAGTTTAGCACCCTTTTCAAACTTAATCGAACTCTTATGCGGCTTCACTCGCAAAAACACTTTATCACCTAGCTCATAACTACGGTCAATACGATGTGCATCCACGTAACTCTTTTTTCGGTCTTGCACTTCCTTAATCCTTTTCCTTATGGTTCACATCTAATCTTCCATTTTCTAGATCACTTACAATCCGACCAGGACCCTATCCTCTAGTCGATCCCAACTCAAAGGTCTCTAACACGGTCGTCCATATAGAAACTCAAAAGGTGCCATCTTTATCGAACTTTGATAACTGTTGTTGTACGCAAATTCTACCAATGCTAAAAATTCTTCCCATCGTTTATATTGATTCATCACATACATTTGAAGCATATCTTCTAGAATTCGACTCATTCTTTCCATTTTTTCGTCAGTTTTGAGGTGATATAAAGTACTAAAATTTAATTGTGTTCCCAAAGCCTCTTGGAAATTAGTCCAAAAACGTCCAGTGAATACCGATCCTCAATCGGATATTATCTTTCTCGGTACACCATGCAATATCACAATTTCATTAACAAAAATTCTAGCTATCTCTAGTGCTTGATATGTCGTACGCACTGGGATAAAATGTTCTCTCTTTGTCAAAGTGTCGACGGCTACAAAAATAGAATCGTGACTCCTTGTCGTCAATGGAAATCCAACAATAAAATCCATCAATATGACTTCCCATTTCGATTCAGGAATCGCATGTGGCTGTAATAATCCCGCTAGGTGTCTATGTTAGCCTTCACTTGCTGACATTTGAGACTTGTCATGGCATAGTTAACTATATCAGTTTTCATTCCCTTCCAAAAGAATAGTGGTTTAAGATCTTCCTTCATCTTTGTGACTCTAGGATGAGCCATATACACTGCTCGATGAGCTTCATTCAAAATTAATTTTCTCATCTCGTCATTTGGTGGTACATAAATTCTGCCATTATATCTTAGTAACCCATCACTGTCCAAGGAATAACCCTCATATCTAGGTATCATCATGGTATCCTATCCGATATTGTCCTTTACTTCCCTCTACCAATTGTCATCAATCTGTAATGTTAAAATATTTTCCTGAAGATTCATCTTTATGGGTATTACTAAGAAAGTGCGAGGTCTCCGACTCAACGCATCTACTACTCTATTAATTATTCCCTTAATGTATGTGATATCAAAATCATACTCACTTAAAAGTTATGACCAATGTCTTTGTCATGCGTTCAAGTCTCTCTGAGTAAAATTGTGTTGCAATCCACTATTATCAGTGTTCAACTCAAATTTTTTGTCCAATAAGGTAATGTCTCCAAACTCTTAGGGCATAAACAATCACTAATAATTCCAAATCATGTGTTGCATAGTTCTCTTCATGCCTCCTTATTTTCCTTCAAATATATGTGATAGCTCTACCTTCTTGCATTAATACTCCACCCAAGCCTTCCTTGGATGCGTCAATGCATACTAAGAATTCTTTTTCCATATCAGAGACCTTCAATATCGGTGTTGTCATTAATAATTCCTTAAGCTTATGAAATGCTTCCGCGCATTTCTCTGACCATGTGAATTTCTTATTCTTCTTCTGTAATTCTATAATTGGATTTGCTATTTTTGAAAAACCCTTGACAAAATGTCGATAGTACCCTGATAACCCCATAAAAGTACAAACCTCTTGCATGTTCATCGGTGTTGACCATTCCATAATATTCTCTACCTTCGTTGGATCCACAACGATACCTTCTCTAGAAATAATGTGTCCCAAATAGTGAATCTTCGTCTGATAAAAAGAACACTTCGACAAGTTTTTGTACAACTTGTCTTCTCTTAAACATTGTAAAACTAATCTCAGATGTTCTTCCTTCTCTTATTTTGTCCAAGAGTAAATTAATATATCGTCAATAAATACATGTACAAACTTTTCCAAGTTCATTAAACTCATGGAAAAAGTACTCGCGGAATACCCCATTCATTAAACTCATGGAAACACCAGGGGAATTTGTCAATCCAAATGGTAATATAGTAAATTCATAATGTTTGAATCTTGTTTTAAAAGTTTTTTTAGGAATGTCTTCCTCTTTGATTCGCAATTGATGATATCGCGAGCTCAAGTAAATCTTTGAAAACATTGTCTCTCCCTTCATTTGATCAAATAAGTCATGAATTCTCGGTAATGGGTATTGATTCTTGATTGTGGATTTGTTTAATTGACGATAGTCAATGCAAAGCCTCCACGATCCATCCTTCTCTCTTACAAAAATTATTGGTGCACACCATGGTAATACACTTGGATGTATAAGTCCCAAATCCAATAAATCTTTCAATTTCATCTTTAATTCTTGCAATTCAAGTGTCGACATCCAATATGGCGTTCTTGCAATTGGTTCTTTTCTAGGTTTTAGATCTATATTAAATTCCAATTATCTTTTCGGTGGTAAACCCGATAGTTCCTAAGGAAAAACATCTATAAACTCCAATACTACTAGAAATTATTCCAATCTTTCAGCATCACTCTTTTCGTTAAGAGATAATATGGCATACAACTTACATCCCTTGCGCAAATTTTTCTTCAATTGTAGGGAAGTAATAAATCTTAGTGATATTGCTTGGTTTCTTCCTAGAATTACCCTGTTCTATCCCATATCATCAATTAAGCTTAATCTTTTCGTCTTACATTTAGTTATCGCGTCGTGTAATTCTAACCAATCCATTCCAATCACAATTTCATAGTATCCCAAGGCTATGAAAAATTTTTTTACACTTGCGATGAATTCACCCAAATTAATTTTACAACCTCTAACCTTTCCTCCAAATTTTTGCTTGGCTCCAGATGCCAATTCTACATATATAAACTCATCTTGTTCAACTTCCTTCACCTTAATTATTTTGAGTGCAGCACTAGAAATGAAACTCTCAGTAGCTCCCAGATCTATCAAATTACTAAATTGGTGATCTGATATCATACCTAAAGTCTCGAGCACTGTATATTAATGCTCGGCCTAGCGGTTATTCACCGTTGCATGAATCCTATGGGCCTTGCCCAAATATCCCATTGTCATCTGTCATGCTGATCCAACAATGTTTTCCTTCTCAATAGGACAATCTCTCTGATAGTGGGCTCTCCACAAGTCCAAAATCCATTCTTAGGGTCGGTTCTCCTAGTTCCAAAAAAAGAATCTCTTGGTCTAGGTTTCTGAGGTCCTGATCTATTCTGTAGAATAGATCTAAATTATTGTTGTTGCTAAGGTTGATGTGGTTGTTTTTGTGGTGGTGCTCTATACTGAGTCATATGATTGGTATCTTGTCTACACGGTGTAGAAAATACAGGCGCTCTGGGTGTATCACGGTGCCCAAAAATATTTCTAACGGTTGTCTGCTGCTGCGATGCTCTAAGTGGCGTATGTCTTATCTGCCTAGAAGGATTCCTACCTTGACCCTCACTATTCATCTCTTCTTCAGCAATAAAATGTTTATGTATTGCATCGTGCAAAGTCATAGGCATCATAATCCTCACCTTAGCATGAATGTTGAAATTGAAACCAAGAACAAACTTGTTAACCTTTAAATTTTTAGTGTTTAGGTGTGGAGCATATCTAAGAAACTCCATAAATCTAGCCTCATACTTAGGTATTGTACGTCTACCCTATCGTAAAGTGTTTAATTAATTAATTTGGCATTCAATGAACTCATCATATAGGTACCTCTCTCTGAATCGCTCCTCAAACAATTCCCAAGACACATCTTCAACGACCATATTCAATTGTGGTAAGAGTGTCTTCCACCAAAGAAGCACACTCCCTTTCAACCTGAAAACCGCCATGCAGACTTTCATGTTGGAGGTATAATCATGCAATATAAAACACATTGCCATATTCTCCAACCAAGCTTCGACGACTAAACCATCCATGGAACCCCAGAACTCGGGAAAGTTTACATTCTCGAGTTATCTATGAAGACTACCACTAACTACAGGAGGGTGTTGCAAACCCTCATTGGGTATAGAATCCCTGCCCTCATCACGATCAAGGCGATTTATTAGTACCTCTGACATCCTTTGAAAATACCTCATCATTCCCATGACATCGCCCACTGCAACTTGCTCTTGCTCGGAAGTTTTCCCTTCTCCCTATGGAGAATATCCCTCGGGTGTGGATGTACTTGGAGGAGGCATACCTCTTCCTCGCGCACCTTGATGTCTACTCATTCTCCGTCCTCTATCCATGATACCTGTCATAAAATAATTTCAAATTATATTAGCGATATATATTATTTAAACAAATGCATTAGAAGTCTAAATTTGTTCGGTGTCGCAGAAACAAACCGGCTCTGATACCATATGTAACAACCCTCTAAACACATTCAAGAACGGTTGAACATCTACAAAGTTATAAACATTCATGATGATATCATAGATTATTCTTTTATTTTTTTTCTAAAAATTTAACATCTATTTACTATACCTCAGGTTTGCACCATTTGAGTTTTTCTTAAATTGTTGGGTGCGCTAGTCACATTATAAATATTCTAACAAATGATTAATATAAAACAATCAATAAAATAATCAGATAAAACATTAATGAAAATAATTAAATATAACATTATCATCAACAATATTACATAATCATCGTAGATCTCATTAATATGCATATTAAGTCCAATTGCTTTCTATTTCACAATATAACATCATCAACCCATTATAATAAATTGAATATATGTGTGTGTGTGTGTGTGTGTGTGTGTGTGTGATAATTATCATTTAAATGTTTCTTAATTGTAATAATTAAAATTTCAAATCAACCATAACGATTGGATGAAAGAACCTTATCGATACCAAAATAAATTTCCAAGTGGATTGAATTAATTCCTTGTCCAGTTCACGTAACAAGATTCGATAAGAAGTATTTAAGCCATGTAAATGGCCATGATTCTAAAAGTTGATTCTCTACTTAAATCAACTTGGCTATGGTTAAAGACAAGTGTCAACAACAACACATAATTAGAATTAGCGTACCCACTCCAACATACAACCGAGGAAATTCAATCTATTCCTCTGGATCACAATAGTGAAGCATTCGGTCATTGACACCTAAATTCAACTTGCTAGAACAAAAATTGCTAAGCGCTACTAGAATTTAACCACAACTTATTTTCATTTCCAGAGCAAGACTATTCTTATATCCTTTCTTTCCTATCAAAGGTTCTAAATCTAAAAACAACCTTTGACCTTAAAACACAACCTCAACCCCTACTACAGGAAAACTTACATTCTTGTGACCACTAGTTACCAGAAAATCACCAAGGGGATACAAGAGTTTTCACTCATGCTTCTACTTCCTACTTGCTCCATCGAAAGATCTAGATCCAACTCAACTCCTTGAATACTCTATCACACTCTTGTCCCATTCATCATGATCTAGTTTCTAAGAATGCTCTGCTCTCATCACTTAATTAACTCTTCACAGTAAGGATGAATGCTTATTCATGTTGGAATACCTTTCATCTCTCTTTGAATACTATAACTTCAGTCACAAAGCCTTCGGTCCCTATATCCATCCTCAAACATCATAGTTGGAGAACAGTCTCAATGGTCAATCCTTACAACATTATTATGTTTCCATTAATTTAGTTTCCATTAAATAACTACAGACACCATGCTATGTCATTTAACAAAACTTCACCCTACACATCAAAGGCTTGATAATAGTTAGTCCATAGGATAGATCCCTAAAATTTCCCTCTACCCACCATCTAGAACAAAGTCATAGGTAAGCTCACAAAACTCCCATTAAATACAACTCATGAATTGAACAATGATTCCAATTTTCAAAATGCATTTAAACTCACTTTTTTTTTTCGCAGAGAAAGGATGCCGCACATAGAGATATTATTATTCGATTATTATAAGCAATTTATCATCTAAAAGTTGCGATCACACGATTTGTTTGTTCCCTGGATAGAGATTCGATCACATGAAACCTTCAAAAAGAGTGCTAACTCGAATTAATTGCAATAAATTTCGTTTACACATCAATTTCACAATCATTGACAAGTTGATGACCTACTTCACGCATGCCGTAAATTCTATTTCAACAAAATTCGTTCAGAATTTATTCATTCACCTCTACAAAAATACATTCAACACTAGCCTCGGAAATAAAACCAGAGGTGTTAAGGAAATTGTTAATATTATTCCTTTTCTTCTGCCATAATTGACAATAATTAGGGTTAACGAACTGTCAAAATGACGAGTTGTTAAGTAGAAGTTGTCTAAATTTGTTGGACGAGTGAACTATAACATGTGTCCACTTTAACTAAAACTATCACCATTGAAATAAATTCCATGCTAACAACAAAGAGTCAAGTACGCCATATGTGATGATTTTCAAACCTCAAGGCAGTTCAACTAAGGTGTTGTTTAATGTAGAGAAAACCACAGTGAGGTCTCTCAACGGCAGGGTACACCCAATATTCTATAATATTGAGCCTGACATGAAACTACAACACTTAGTAATAGAGTTATATCCATAGGAGAAATCAGTCCAGATCAGAGGCGATAAGTACCCTTAAAAGAGAGACGACAAGTTAATCAAAGCAAGTTCATCGAAGGTTGAGCAAGGTAGCTTGCAGTACGATTTGCAAGAGATCCGCAAGGAAAAATTGAGATAAGAGTAGAGCATTGCGTAAGCATTTAGCTCCAAGCACAATTTAGGAAGTTCGATAAGTATTAAAAGGATAGAATCCTGCAAAAGATGAAAAGTATACTCAACAACACTTGTCAGGAATTTCAGCGAAACTCGCTAGGATTTTATTGTTTACTTAGAAGAGACAAGTTGCAAAACAGGTTTATTTAATTGGATGATTGGTGAAGGATCATATTCGTATACTAGTTTTGGGTAGGTGTGAATCTAGTTAAGAATTAAACAAAACCTTCTTTTTTAAAAATGATTTCCTTAGATTGAAAAACTAATCATCATGTCATTCATCAATAATATATGTATAATTCTTATTACAAAAAAAACACTTAATCAACCATTCGGTTAATGAAACCAAAAAAAGGAATATAATTTTCGTGCAGGGATAATTATAGCTCATCAAGTTGTATGTATAAATAAATTTAATTACAGGAATATAGTATTTAAATCAAATCATTCGTTTCAAAATAAAAACATCACAAATTCTGAGCAAGATGAATGTCTCGAATGAACCCTTTAGTTTATGCATGGTTAATCAATATTTATAAAAATTACAGGAAAATGTCTCGAATTCTCCGAATTGGTCCACAATAGGTTAACAACAATATATAAAATTCAGAAATAATAGTTGGTTTTTATAACCCTTGGTCCAAAATACAATCATCATATAACAACCTTTCATAAATTACTAAAATAACTAAAATCAATAAAATATTGTAACCTGAAGAGTAAAATAGAAGGATGATCTTCAGTTATTGACTTGCATGTGTCCTCCTTGCTTTCGCCTAATAATCCAGAGACTTCACGAGTACCTCCCAGCCAATGAAAGGGGTACTCTTCTTCCCCCCATATCCCCTCGAGCCGCAAAGGGGTCACACACAGAAGTTCATAAACTGTAGATCAAGCTTTCCCTCACAAGGAGAGGCTTCCACCTCTTTGCAAAGCTTGCAGACCAACTCACACAAGTAAACTTAGTCACAAAACAATTTGACAACATTTCAGTCATCCAACCATCATGTGCTTTCCTCCTACCTCTCCATTCTTTTTATAAGAAATTTCACCTTGACACTTGTCATTTCATGCATAATTAGGTAATTTTTAATAATTAATTAATATAGTATTCACCCCCAACACATGTCACTCTTCCCTCATGTTGCACATGTTTAAATTTCTTTTAATTAATTAAATTATGCATTTTCCCTCACATCAACAATTAGTTCCTAGATTTTCTCCTAGTTGTCCCTTAGTTCCCCAATTCCTCATTTATTGTGTCTCCTAACTAATTTACAGTTGGAGTTTGATTAGGACTCTTCTCTCAGTTAGGATTTAGAGTCTAGTTTGACTTAGAATTCTAACTCTAAGTTAACAACCCATTCTCTCGTGAAAATAGTTTCTTTTAATTAAAATTCATTTTTATTGAAAATTTCATGCACACATTGTGCACATGTCTTAATTTTTATTCTTATTCTCCCTTTACTAGTTTTTATTAGTCTAAATTTCCCTTAACTCATTTCTATAACTTGTTTAGGCATAAACATTTAGGCTTCGGTTTTTATTATGTTTCCTTTCATAAATTAATATAAAATTATCTAAATTCATATTCTCTTTTCTATGAGTTCTAAGTAATTGTTTTGTTCACTAAGGTCTTCTATATTTTTTATGACTCACTAATTTATTCATGCAACATGCCCTTCAAGACGCACCTACATGCTCCAAGGGTGTCAATCCCCATTTGACTTAGTTTGGAAGTTGTCTAATGCTTGGAGTTGATACTCCACTTGTTGACCTTGTGTGAGACTAAGGTATTATTAAGGAATAAGTAATGTTCCTTATTGTGCGCCCCTCATAAATTCTCGTGAACAACTGTCTAAGTCTTTCCTCACGACATCGTGAACCTCTTAGGAACAAGGTAGTCGTTAACCTTCAGTTCAGGTAACGGCCAAAGTGCTAGTAGGATGTGACATAGACGCTACCACACCTCTCCCTCATCCATATGATATCTTTGTATGACCCCTTTACTCCATATGTGAGTTGGATTAGCAAGCGTCACGATTCTTGCATCCACTGGAAAAGATAATATTAATAACTCATATACATGAAATCCATAATTGAAATCATCATCAGAACACATGCGTAATAGAAATAAGTACTCATAATCAAAGTCAATAGTCCACTCCTAGACTCAATCTGGAGTCCAAGGAAGTTTGTCAATGCCATCAACATCCTCATCATGTCACATTTCCTGCACACTCAGGAAACTCATCATCATACTTGTCAATGTTATAAATCAATATTATTAACATATCAAATTTCAATACTCAATCATAGCATAAATTGATAAACCAAAACAGATAATCATAATGTACCATGTTTTAACTAGATCACTTTCTCACAAGTGTCCTCAAAGAATAATTTAGTGGTATGAAATGTGATCAGTGGAACTGGATGTTACATTTTGTAACAAAAATTGGCAACTCCACTGGGGATGGACTTTGACTAGTATTTCCTTGGATCATCTAAATCCTTTTCCTATCATTAGATCTCTTTTGGTGCTTTATTCTTATCTATTTCCCCTTCCCTCTTCTTCACTGAAGAGATCACATAGTCATTGATTGTTTTTTCTGAGTTTTTATCTTTTTGAGCAGTTTTTTGAACTTTTCAGAAAAGTGGCACTCCCCTATAGTTCACACCAGGGCACCACCTACTTGAATAGCGCTCCCCTGCAATGTAAATTAGGGCACCATGGTGCTTGGTCCCTTTGAGAACATGGGCACCAGTCTCCTACTTTAGGATTTTTTTCTTGTTTATGCTTGGTTCTGCTCAGTCTTCTTTTGAGGGGGTTTTTCCTAGAGACTCCTGATTCTCTTTGAATTTGTTTGGCTTATGAAATTCACATTTAACACTCATTTATCTTCCTTCTTTGAGTTTGCAATAAATCTCTCCTAGTCTTGATCCCCTTGGGTTAACAAGATCCCTTGGTTCATCCTTCCTTTTGGTTCTCTGATCTTTAAGATTGCTTGGTTGTTTAGGAATTTTTAACAACTAGGGTTTGCAAAGGTTTCTTGGTACTGAGCCTTTTTTTCTTCACTGAAACATCTCGTTGTTTTGGATGATTAGGAATCTCTTGTTTTCCATAAACCAGTCTTGAAAATTGTTTCTTGTTGCTCGTGTTTTGAGGATTTTCATGAGTTCTTGTCTTCTTTCTCTTTTGCATCTTTGAGTTCTTGATTGAACAGGGTATCCCCTACTTGTTTTCTTTCGAAAATCATAATTTTAAGTGCGCTTTTTTTTATTTCTTTTTTTTCCTCGTACTTCTTTGTGTAAAACATAAATGTATTTCATTCCAGTTGAAAGTTAAGAAGCAAAAAATTTTGTGTATCTCCTTGCATAGATAATCGAACAAAGAAGTTTTTTGCATTCATTAGGATGTTTGTTTTCGTATATGTTTGAAAAAGAGCTAGTTTGGCATGTGCATTTCAGTTTTCAGAAACATTTGCTTGGTAGTTTTGCATCATCTTAATACCAGAAATTTAAAGTTGCATTGTTTTGAGTTCTTGCTTGTGTTAAGAAGAATAGAACTCTTCTCCTTCCCATACATATAATTCATCAAAAATAACGAACTACATATCATTCTTTTACATTCTAATGGAGTCAAGTCTCTCTCACATCATCAGTTTCATCTTCATGAACCTTTTGACTAAAATCCATTTAAATCAACCACGTGCTAATAAAATCAATTAGAACATTTTTTGATTTTATCACACCAAAAGTAGAACACGGTTAGGGTCTTTGGACTAGGTAAAGTGCGTAAATTTTCCAAGACTACTAAATAGACTGTAGAACACTAAAGAGTGTACAAATCCAACTTCTGTATAAGCATAGTCGGGAACCCCCTCTCACACAGGGGATAAACATGATGTCGTGTGCGGAATAGAAGCGGATATTACCCCTCCAAAGATTATCCAATCATATTAGACAAAGTGTATATTGGCAGTTTTTCTTGAGAAACCATTGGTTTCATTTGGTGTCGGTGCTTCATGAAGTCTGAATCCGTTCAGAGTCCTTTGGAGTCTTACCGATCCACTCATATTCAATTCTCTTGAAGAGCTTCGGACTTTGATATCCTGCCCATACGTTCAGTCCTGAATTTTGACTGTACCCTCCCGGAGGCCGACTACAAGTTGGTAACCTTAGTGGCCTTTACTAGGTACCTACTGAGGTGACTATGGGGGGATTACCATGATACCTAGGGAATACATTGTATCACACTCTCAATACCCTTGGAGGGTGATCCCATGAAAGTGAGGGTTTCTTGCACCAAGAAGGGATGTTACATGGAGGTCGGGGTAATTGTTTCTCATTTCTTCATTGGTGGATTGATATCCTATCTTCAGAAGATCCTTGAGCCTATTGTTGCTTGGTTGATTTCTTTTAGTTTTCATAAGAGTGTTTTTCTTTGACTTTCGTAGTTGGCCTTCGGATTGGATATTTCACAGTTTATAAGGAATGGATCATGACATTCAAGAACCTCAACAAAATATTTCTTACAAAGGAATGATCGTAGATCACACTTCTGAAACTAGGAGCATACCTCCTTGAAGTGGACAACACATTGAAGAATTGGTCACAACCTTCGAAGAAATCCTTGCATCGTATGAAAATCCTTTATTTACTGATCTATTTGTCCTACCACTCATTGATCTATCATACACGAGATATGTTGATTCTTATTCTTCTTATCAATTACCGCTCGGTTCCACCACTACACAATATTTTTGCACAAACCCATCATCGTTTGGTTTACTTGAAGGACTTGGGAACAGATATTTTTCCACAACTTTTGTAGTTGTTACTGCTAGTGTTTTTACTTTACTGAAAACATTAATGACCCAAGTAACCCCGAATCAACCACATGCGCATACATCTCCTTTCGCACATGAGTCAAGTAACATTCATTCTTCAATATTTCCACACATGCACACAACAAGTTCTTTAATTGGTCATTCCATCAGTCAAATGTCCGACAGTCAATTCATTCACACAACCATGGTTACACAAGCTACTTAGCCTCCATCTCATACATCGCAGATTCGTACACCCTAAATTGGAGATCAATCTTCAATGGGTGGCCAACCTTCAACTGGGGGGAAACCTTCACTTGCAGGGAAACTTTTTACTGGGGGGAAACCTACATGGTTGCAACATCAAAAAGCCTAGGAGCGAGCTGATCCTTCCAGTCCTTCTATCCCTACTACCACTATCATTTATCCTAGACAACCATTTCCAGGAGTTGTTAACCATTTGTGGGGTCAATCCAATCTAGTGGGCATTCCTCCGCAAGGAACCTTGCCCTATCAATCTGTAAACCCCATGATTCTGAAACAAAAGTCCCTTCAATCATAGTATATGGGAGGTACATTAGGACACTCACATTACTTCTAGCAGGAAAATCCCCATATAACTATACCAGGGTTCTAAGTATAGACAAAGCAATGACTCCCTAAAAGTCAATCTAATTCCTACACCATCCCAAACATTCCACACAGATGAAAAAAAAGTGATAGAATAGTAAGTCAGAAGAAGTACCTTTGGTCCAAATGTTTGATGTTGACCTCCTCGAGCTTTGTTGCTTCCTTGGATGTTGATCTCCTCCCAAAGTTGACCTGCATCAATGCTTAGACAAGCAAGGCTACAAATATTATATCTCTACTCATCAATTAGGGCTAGATATCAATAATTATGCATAAACCAAATAAAAGACATAAAGATATAATTTGGGACAAGGGAACAAATTATTTTATTCAATATTCAAAGATTGGAAATTACATCCTTTGCATGCTGACACTCCAGAGGAAGGGAAAGGATTGTATGGGAGAAAAGGGCTAGAGAGGAAATGTTGAGGCAAGAACTCAAAAAAGGCTGCAAATTCTTGGGCAAGGAGGGAAAGGGAATTTGGGCAGAGTTTCACCATTCAAATGATTAATTATGGAATGAGACCCCAAGACCTCCTTTTATATGAAAAAAGGATAGTTATTCAGTTTGGGGACGTGCTATATCAGGTGAAATGGTTGGGAAACCTCCAATAGCCCATAAATTCCACCGAATTCCTTGCAACTTTTGGAGGTATACACGGTATGTTTAGTGTGAAACAAGCATATGTACGTAGGATTTCTATCATGTAGCAAGCGTGTTTACGTGGGCAGTAGTGCAGCAGGGCGCGTACATGCTCCAAAAAATGGTTTTTTAAATAGATTTCCTCAACAATGATTTGGAAAATTATGCAAGTAGGAAGGCCAATGCCATGTATGCATAGTTAGGGAATTTTAGGGTTGTAACAGATGTCCCCTAATGTGTGAGGTCATAAGAGAAACTGATGGCCGAAATACATTACAATATATTTACCAGCATGGAGTTGAGTGAGCCCGGGACCATAGTTCGGGAGGTTCCATCTGCAAAACAACAATTGTCTCTCCGAGGCGGGCATACCCATGCTTGGAATGAACTAAATCATGGCTTCCAATCAAGTACACTGCATATCCATGTCATATAAATATATAAAGTGTAGTCGTGAGAAATACACAATGGATCTACATCTCAAAATCAGTTGAAGATATACAAGTACAATATGTATCTTCAAGAAGCTAGTGGAGCCTTTGGTTGGAGATGAAGTCTTCAAAGCTCAAGAAAAAACTTCAAGATATTCAAAACTCAGGTAGGAATAGAATGGGAGTCTAAGACTCAATACTCTGAGGTCTTTGACAATCCTTTGGGAAAATACTAGAAGATCCTGATGATCAGGTAGAGAACTTCATCGATTTTGAATCAGGACTTGACTGGACTCACAAGATGGCCGACTCATGGAAGTCAAGAGACAAACTACGGAATGGTCAACTCGTGTTGGGTAAAACTTCCCTTGGACAAAAGCACGAAAGATGATCAGACTCAGAAAGCATAACGTTGACATAAGTTTGTGATGCAGGAGGCACCACAAACTCTCCATATGTTTGGAAAAGTAACCAAATGGAGGAGGACATAGCTCTATGTAGCGAGAACAACTTCCTAAGGTCATAATAGATCCCAATTCTTGACGAAAAAATGGAAGGATGTGCTTTGTCCAAGGGTGGTTGTCTTTGCTGCTGCAAAAAGAATGTATATTTCCCGTCCCCTCTTTTTGGAATATTTGATTTTTTTGTATTTTTCAATTTTTTAATGAGCTTGAAAAAGAATAAAATAATGATACGTTACAAAGGAGGAACGAGTGTCGCGAGAAAGAAAATTGGTTCCAAGTGCATGGAACATACTGATTCTCAAGGCAAGGAGACATGTGCAGAATAAGAACACTCGAGGAAAATTCCTCCATGGGTCAAGGTGTTAGATCGTAGAGGAAAAAAGTGTTGCAAGGCTTGCGTATAAGGAATGCTTCAAAGGTTCAGTTGAGAGCAACATG
>JASDQU010107347.1:214856-231678 GCA_032191745.1 Picea mariana
TAAAACATAAATGTATTTCATTCCAGTTGAAAGTTAAGAAGCAAAAAATTTTGTGTATCTCCTTGCATAGATAATCGAACAAAGAAGTTTTTTGCATTCATTAGGATGTTTGTTTTCGTATATGTTTGAAAAAGAGCTAGTTTGGCATGTGCATTTCAGTTTTCAGAAACATTTGCTTGGTAGTTTTGCATCATCTTAATACCAGAAATTTAAAGTTGCATTGTTTTGAGTTCTTGCTTGTGTTAAGAAGAATAGAACTCTTCTCCTTCCCATACATATAATTCATCAAAAATAACGAACTACATATCATTCTTTTACATTCTAATGGAGTCAAGTCTCTCTCACATCATCAGTTTCATCTTCATGAACCTTTTGACTAAAATCCATTTAAATCAACCACGTGCTAATAAAATCAATTAGAACATTTTTTGATTTTATCACACCAAAAGTAGAACACGGTTAGGGTCTTTGGACTAGGTAAAGTGCGTAAATTTTCCAAGACTACTAAATAGACTGTAGAACACTAAAGAGTGTACAAATCCAACTTCTGTATAAGCATAGTCGGGAACCCCCTCTCACACAGGGGATAAACATGATGTCGTGTGCGGAATAGAAGCGGATATTACCCCTCCAAAGATTATCCAATCATATTAGACAAAGTGTATATTGGCAGTTTTTCTTGAGAAACCATTGGTTTCATTTGGTGTCGGTGCTTCATGAAGTCTGAATCCGTTCAGAGTCCTTTGGAGTCTTACCGATCCACTCATATTCAATTCTCTTGAAGAGCTTCGGACTTTGATATCCTGCCCATACGTTCAGTCCTGAATTTTGACTGTACCCTCCCGGAGGCCGACTACAAGTTGGTAACCTTAGTGGCCTTTACTAGGTACCTACTGAGGTGACTATGGGGGGATTACCATGATACCTAGGGAATACATTGTATCACACTCTCAATACCCTTGGAGGGTGATCCCATGAAAGTGAGGGTTTCTTGCACCAAGAAGGGATGTTACATGGAGGTCGGGGTAATTGTTTCTCATTTCTTCATTGGTGGATTGATATCCTATCTTCAGAAGATCCTTGAGCCTATTGTTGCTTGGTTGATTTCTTTTAGTTTTCATAAGAGTGTTTTTCTTTGACTTTCGTAGTTGGCCTTCGGATTGGATATTTCACAGTTTATAAGGAATGGATCATGACATTCAAGAACCTCAACAAAATATTTCTTACAAAGGAATGATCGTAGATCACACTTCTGAAACTAGGAGCATACCTCCTTGAAGTGGACAACACATTGAAGAATTGGTCACAACCTTCGAAGAAATCCTTGCATCGTATGAAAATCCTTTATTTACTGATCTATTTGTCCTACCACTCATTGATCTATCATACACGAGATATGTTGATTCTTATTCTTCTTATCAATTACCGCTCGGTTCCACCACTACACAATATTTTTGCACAAACCCATCATCGTTTGGTTTACTTGAAGGACTTGGGAACAGATATTTTTCCACAACTTTTGTAGTTGTTACTGCTAGTGTTTTTACTTTACTGAAAACATTAATGACCCAAGTAACCCCGAATCAACCACATGCGCATACATCTCCTTTCGCACATGAGTCAAGTAACATTCATTCTTCAATATTTCCACACATGCACACAACAAGTTCTTTAATTGGTCATTCCATCAGTCAAATGTCCGACAGTCAATTCATTCACACAACCATGGTTACACAAGCTACTTAGCCTCCATCTCATACATCGCAGATTCGTACACCCTAAATTGGAGATCAATCTTCAATGGGTGGCCAACCTTCAACTGGGGGGAAACCTTCACTTGCAGGGAAACTTTTTACTGGGGGGAAACCTACATGGTTGCAACATCAAAAAGCCTAGGAGCGAGCTGATCCTTCCAGTCCTTCTATCCCTACTACCACTATCATTTATCCTAGACAACCATTTCCAGGAGTTGTTAACCATTTGTGGGGTCAATCCAATCTAGTGGGCATTCCTCCGCAAGGAACCTTGCCCTATCAATCTGTAAACCCCATGATTCTGAAACAAAAGTCCCTTCAATCATAGTATATGGGAGGTACATTAGGACACTCACATTACTTCTAGCAGGAAAATCCCCATATAACTATACCAGGGTTCTAAGTATAGACAAAGCAATGACTCCCTAAAAGTCAATCTAATTCCTACACCATCCCAAACATTCCACACAGATGAAAAAAAAGTGATAGAATAGTAAGTCAGAAGAAGTACCTTTGGTCCAAATGTTTGATGTTGACCTCCTCGAGCTTTGTTGCTTCCTTGGATGTTGATCTCCTCCCAAAGTTGACCTGCATCAATGCTTAGACAAGCAAGGCTACAAATATTATATCTCTACTCATCAATTAGGGCTAGATATCAATAATTATGCATAAACCAAATAAAAGACATAAAGATATAATTTGGGACAAGGGAACAAATTATTTTATTCAATATTCAAAGATTGGAAATTACATCCTTTGCATGCTGACACTCCAGAGGAAGGGAAAGGATTGTATGGGAGAAAAGGGCTAGAGAGGAAATGTTGAGGCAAGAACTCAAAAAAGGCTGCAAATTCTTGGGCAAGGAGGGAAAGGGAATTTGGGCAGAGTTTCACCATTCAAATGATTAATTATGGAATGAGACCCCAAGACCTCCTTTTATATGAAAAAAGGATAGTTATTCAGTTTGGGGACGTGCTATATCAGGTGAAATGGTTGGGAAACCTCCAATAGCCCATAAATTCCACCGAATTCCTTGCAACTTTTGGAGGTATACACGGTATGTTTAGTGTGAAACAAGCATATGTACGTAGGATTTCTATCATGTAGCAAGCGTGTTTACGTGGGCAGTAGTGCAGCAGGGCGCGTACATGCTCCAAAAAATGGTTTTTTAAATAGATTTCCTCAACAATGATTTGGAAAATTATGCAAGTAGGAAGGCCAATGCCATGTATGCATAGTTAGGGAATTTTAGGGTTGTAACAGATGTCCCCTAATGTGTGAGGTCATAAGAGAAACTGATGGCCGAAATACATTACAATATATTTACCAGCATGGAGTTGAGTGAGCCCGGGACCATAGTTCGGGAGGTTCCATCTGCAAAACAACAATTGTCTCTCCGAGGCGGGCATACCCATGCTTGGAATGAACTAAATCATGGCTTCCAATCAAGTACACTGCATATCCATGTCATATAAATATATAAAGTGTAGTCGTGAGAAATACACAATGGATCTACATCTCAAAATCAGTTGAAGATATACAAGTACAATATGTATCTTCAAGAAGCTAGTGGAGCCTTTGGTTGGAGATGAAGTCTTCAAAGCTCAAGAAAAAACTTCAAGATATTCAAAACTCAGGTAGGAATAGAATGGGAGTCTAAGACTCAATACTCTGAGGTCTTTGACAATCCTTTGGGAAAATACTAGAAGATCCTGATGATCAGGTAGAGAACTTCATCGATTTTGAATCAGGACTTGACTGGACTCACAAGATGGCCGACTCATGGAAGTCAAGAGACAAACTACGGAATGGTCAACTCGTGTTGGGTAAAACTTCCCTTGGACAAAAGCACGAAAGATGATCAGACTCAGAAAGCATAACGTTGACATAAGTTTGTGATGCAGGAGGCACCACAAACTCTCCATATGTTTGGAAAAGTAACCAAATGGAGGAGGACATAGCTCTATGTAGCGAGAACAACTTCCTAAGGTCATAATAGATCCCAATTCTTGACGAAAAAATGGAAGGATGTGCTTTGTCCAAGGGTGGTTGTCTTTGCTGCTGCAAAAAGAATGTATATTTCCCGTCCCCTCTTTTTGGAATATTTGATTTTTTTGTATTTTTCAATTTTTTAATGAGCTTGAAAAAGAATAAAATAATGATACGTTACAAAGGAGGAACGAGTGTCGCGAGAAAGAAAATTGGTTCCAAGTGCATGGAACATACTGATTCTCAAGGCAAGGAGACATGTGCAGAATAAGAACACTCGAGGAAAATTCCTCCATGGGTCAAGGTGTTAGATCGTAGAGGAAAAAAGTGTTGCAAGGCTTGCGTATAAGGAATGCTTCAAAGGTTCAGTTGAGAGCAACATGGAGCCAACATTAGGCCAAATATGCAAAGATGAGACCAACAATGCGATGAAGCATGACATGACAAGACCCCTTCTATGTAAATGTTTACGAGCCTAGATAAGGTAAGCTCGATGGCTTTTTCACGTTTAGAGAGTCCAAAAAACTGCAAAAAGAAGACTCCAGGGAGTGCCTTTTTTGCAATTAGTCTAATTGGCTCGAAAAAGAGTTAAACTTGCACCAAAAAGACGTCTTTTCAAAATCATTTTAACAAGTGTGACAAAGACAAGATCAATCGACTATATTTTCAATTTTAAGGTGTCTGAAAAGAGCTTAACTATGGACTCACAACCTTTTTCTGAGTTTAGTCTCCTTAGCCCGAAAAAGTATAAAAGCAACTAAGGAGAACTCTCCTGGCAAGATGAATCTCTCGAGGTGTACCTTTTTCTGCAATAATCTATTGGCTGGAAAAAGGGTTAAACTCATGCCAAGTAGATGTTCTTCTGGACCAATTTAACGAGTGTGAAGGAACAAGGTCACTCGACAATCTTTTGAATTTTAGGGAGTCTGAAAAGAGCTTAACTATGGACTATGGGGGGGTTCCTTTTTCGTAAGTAATCTCCAGGGCCCAAAAAAGGCGATAAACCAAAACCAAGGAGAATGTTCTTTTTTTGAAAAGTTAGTCCCTCAGGTCCGAAAAAGGGTTAAACTTACGCCTGAGAATACTCTTCTAGCGAACAAAAGTTCCTAAAGCATATCTTTATTTGTAAAATTAGCCATCCAGACCGAAAAAGGGGTAAACTAAAATCGGACAGATGTGCCTTCAAATTTAAGTTTGGCGAGCGTGAAGGGAAACAAGATTGCTCAGAAATCTTTTCATTTTTAGAGATTCTGAAAAGGGCTTAAAGAAGACTCTAGGGAGCTACTTTTCTCAAGTAATCCAGACGATATCGAAAAGAATAAATGCAGTCTCGTTGGATGTTTCTTTAAAATTTTAAAGCGAGCTTGAAAGACAACAAAGCGTGCTCATTATGGATTCCTGAGGGTAAGGCCAAGAATGATGATTAGCAAGAAGAATGAGGCTTCAATATGTAATCATGACGGGACTAATCAAGGACTCGCAAACCTATAGTCAAAACTGACAACATGGATGCCAAAATGCAGCAAAGGATCTACCTAGGGAATCCATGTGGAGTTAGGCTCTACCACCTAATTACAACACTTATAAAGCAGCAAAGAGGCTTCAGTGTTGCACTTCGGTGGCGTCAATCCTATGGTAAAGAGGAAAAGACATCGAGATGCATAAAGTGGGAGTGAAATCGTAACTTATATGAAAAAGTTTGAAAAAACGACTTTTACAAAGGGATGATGAAAATGTAACCAATCCCAAAAATAATTGCTAAACCAAAAGGAGAAAAGTACCAGAATGACTAATAGATAACTCAAAAGTGAACTCGAGTAGCCAACAAGCCAGGAAAAATGAAAAAGGGGACCAAAAAGGGGCAAAAAGGGACAAAAAAGTCTACAAATAGAAGTGGACAGCTCACTTTCACCATTGCAAATTGGAAATTAACAAAAAAGTAAAAAAAAACCTTCGTCAAAAGAGTGAATTCCGGGAGCTACGGTGGACGACAAACCCCCCTATTTGGACCAAGTAAGTACAAAAATCTTCCTCTTGCATTTCCATTCTTCCTTTTTAGTTAGTTTTAAGTTTGGGAGGGGTGCGCCCTTGTAAAAGGGTCACGTCTATGTGTACATGGGTAGTCCAAGGCCAACCCAGGTATGTACTCGGGATGAGTAATAAATAGCCCATGTACATACACAACTGTGTAGTCAACAATCCGTGTAGACCTCCCTTTATATTAAAAAAATCAAAATACAAGTATTAACTCCTCTCCAATTTTTATGTGACAGGATGTATGTTCACTGGAGGGAGAGAGAGCATGAGGAGCTAGATATTTTGGTCGAGGAGGACCCTATGGCTATCACCGCACTGAAACAATGTGGCTTATGGAAATTCTTCCAATGTCTATTTATGAGGGCACAACCGATATTTCTTAACTCTCTTGTGGAGTATTGGCATCCTGATGCAGAAACTTTCATGTTGGAGGGTCAATCACTAACCCCGACTACATAAGACATTTACTTTTTGATCGAACTCTCAAGAAGAGGGGAACAAGTCAACTTGAGGACCTTTCCTATGGGGTCGTTCAACATCGAGGACTATATCGACATGTATTGTGAGGCTGGTATTGAGAAAGTGGGTACTCAAGTGTCGATTCACAAGATCACCAGCCTCTCGCTAGAAGCGATTCTACTCCTGATTGGGTGAATTACTAGATATGTGGCACTCCATCAGGCCTCACATGCACATATTCACTATGCAGTTCAGTGTTTGGAGGTGACGACCTTTGACTGGATTACTACCATGCTAGTATGCATGAAGATACATCTCACAAAGTGTCATAGGCATACCAACAAGAACTTCAGGTTTGGTACCATTCTATGCTCCTTATTCTTCGAGAGGGTGCCCAGTCTCAGTCCTAGAGACAGTATGGGGGCATATAGCCTCCTTCCCAGCAGTGACCGGGTGGGCAGTTTTATTACCTACACAGGGTGGAGGAAGGAATGTAGAGGCCTTCGATGACAATTTTTTTGACTGGTGGGCATGTCGGATCCAAGTTATAAAGGATTATCCCTATGTAAGGATCAACTTCCTCAGAGATCCAGACATGCCTGTGACTCCTGGAGAAGATCATGATGAGATAGGTAACATATATTTTTGAAGTTATTAAATTTTTAATTTTCATATATATCCTTTTTATGTGTGTGTCAGATTACTAACTTGTGTATCTGTTATGTACAGATGTGGGACCTGTTCAACCGGTAGACTTCGACAGGACTAGGCATCATCCTCAACCCAAGGCAGGACCAGCAGTAGTAGGAGGACCAACAGCTGCAGGAGGACCCCAGCTGGAGAGGTTGATAGATTCCTATGATGAGGGGAGAGGAACTTGATTTCTCTCACTCATTTCATTCCTATGGCTGAGATCGAGGATTCCCCCTCGGCAATGTAGCCACATGTAGTAGGGGTGCCTCAGACTTGGGTCTAGTTATTCCGACGTCTTGTGAACGTCATTGTTCACTATAGTAGGGCCAATAGGCATAGACCTTAGATAGTGTTGGACCAATTAAGTGCCGAGGGAACTTTTTTGTACTATATATTTTGAGGGCTTAGGCCCAACAATGTATACCAATGACTTTTGAGGCTTTCATGCCCACTTTTGTACTTATGACACTATTTGGACACACACACACACACACACACATATATACATCTTTTTGTTTTATGGATAACATTTTTACAAATGTACTTACATGTGTATGTGTGTGTTTTTCCTTTTACATGTGAGAAAAATGAGAATCTAAAACTTGATTAGCTAGAGTATCTGTTAAATGATTAAATCTCCTAGGAACATGAATATACGTAATGTAATCGAAAGATCGTTCTAAGAGATGTACCCTAAGGAATCGTCGGTGAAGAGTGGGATCATAAACACGGTAAATCCCATTTAATTGGGACACAACCAGCTGAGCATCTAAATAAACTCGGAGGCAAGAAATTCCATGTGACAAATCATCACATAGCAATTCGATCACTGCATTGTACTCGACAACATTATTGGTTGTGTCGCCTAAAAAAATACCTCGAGAAGATAGCAACTGGCCTCCAGGTGTGAAAATCACCCAAGTTGTGGAACCAATCCTCTGAGTGTGTCGGCCAGTGTCATCCGCGAACCCAAAGTAAACCTCTGATTCACTTGACATCTGCCACGGTGAAAAAGAATACATAAATAAATACACATCCACAAAACAAAAAAAACAAAAAATGTATAAGAGACTATACATATATACAAGAAGCCACCCAGGTGACCGACCTAAGAGTAGTACTTCTTAAGGTAGAGCCCATTTCTAGGCTCTGCTAAATCATTTCCCTTAAAATAAACTAGACGGTAAGAGCCCTTCTCTAAGACCTCTTTCACAATGAAAGGTTCAAACCACATGGGTTTGAATTTGCCTGCCCCCGGGGGATCTTTTTCTTGATCATAGACCAGGACAATATCGCCTTCAAATAAAATCCGAGGGTGAATGGACCAATCATACTGACACTTGAATTGTTTCTTATGAGCCTCGTTTGTCGAGGCTGCATCACGATGCTACTCATCGAGTTGCTAGAGATATAGAAGGCATTCCTCAAGCAGTGAAGTGTCGGGCAGTAACTCCACTGCCATATTTAAAGAAGGAATCTGACACTTAATGGGTAAGACTTCTTCCAGCCCGTATACGAGTTGAAAAGGTGAAAAATTGGTGGCAGTCTTCACGGATGTTCGATAAGCCCATAACATTGAATACAACATCAAATTCCAATTTGACTTGGTTGAATTGATCGTATGCTGAAGAATAGTGTTGAGAGACTTATTCACAGCTTCAACCTGACCATTCACTTGCGGGTAATAGGGTGATGAATGTTCCTATTTGAACCCATGATTTGATGTTAACTCAGTCATGATTTTATTCTGGAAGTGACTACCATGGTTGGTGACAATATCCTTTGGGATACTGAATCTCGCGACTATCTGATTGAAAATGAAAAGGGTATCGATTTTTCCATCATTTTTAAATGTCGGCATAGCTTCGACACACTTCGTGAAGTAGTATACTGCTACGATGATGTAATGATGCCCCCTGGAAAAATCCAGGTGACATGTAGTGAAATCAATCCCCCACTTGGTGAAGGGACCGACAACAATGACCAGAAACATAAGAGTAGGGTGTGCCCGCATCTTCCGACAGAAGATCTGTCACAGGTGGCACTTATTGACTGCCTCAACACAATATTTAATTAATGAGGGCCAGAAGTATCCTGGACGTAGAATATTTTGGGTTGTTTCCAACCCAAGAAAATGACTTCCACATGCTCCAGTGTGTCAGTCATTCAAAATAAGCTCTTCTTCTTCATGGGTGAGACATCATCTAAAAATGCAATCTACACCACGACGATACAAAGTGTCATCAAGAATAAGATAGTTTCTTTCTTGGTTTCAAATTCATCAACGCTCATCACGAGAAGCAGAAGCGGGGAACTTCAAAGTCTGAATATACACAAGGATATCTCCATACTAGGGGTCTGAAGATGCAATTAGAAAAATATCTCCTTTAATAGGTGACTCCTTGGGCATAATGTCACAAGACTCGATCGGTAGCTCTGAAATTAGTTCGGCAAAGACCAATCACTTTTTAGATTTTGCAGAGACAAAATCCAAGTCAAAATCCTATAGGATAACTATCCATCTACTAATCTTTCCGCCAATGACCCGTCATGTTAACACATACTGAAAAGGGTTGACGACGACAATGACAGTGGTCTTGCAAAGAAATATATAATGACGGAACCGTTGGACAGCGTGGACAGCTGCTAAAGTAAGTTTCTCAACATAAGAGTAGTTGTGTTTCATTCCAACCAGGCCTCAGCTAAGATAATAGATAACATTCTCTTCGAGCATGTCATCCTCCTGGACCAAGACCATGTTGATGGTCGACTCTGCAGCAACCAAATACAACAAGAAATATTTGTTATAATCAGGAGGCCGCAGCAGAGGGGCTGGCGTCAGAGCACGTTTCAACGCTTCAAAAGAGCACTAAGTTGCTTCATCCCAATAGAATGGGACCCCTTTTTTCAAAAGACGCATGAACCCTTTAGTGATCTCGACATAATTAGCAACGAAACACCGAAGACAATTCACTTTCCCCTGTAAACTTTGAAATTGGGATATTGTGCATGGGGGAGGCAATTGAACTATCACCTCAACCCTGAGAGGATCGACCATGATCCATGTTGTTGACATGATGAAACCTAAAAGATGACCTGACGTCACATAGAAACTGCACTTGTTAGGATTCAAGCGAATCCGATAATAGTGATATCGCTCAAATATTAGTCATAGATGGGCATGATGATCGGATCTCTTGTGAGAATGTGATTCTATATCATCAAGGTATTCCTTGACTATATTTTTGAGCTCGTGAAAGGTGAACGATGTGGCCCGTTGAAAGGTAGCTCCAACATTCTTCAGGCCAAAAGGCATCTTTCGATACGCGAAGATACCCCAAGGACAAATAAAAGTTCTTTTATGTTGGTCCTCAGGTTTTATTTGAATCTGATTATATCCCAAAAAACGTCCATGAAAGAAAAGACTTTGCAACTCGCACACTCATCAACAATCTGATCAATAAACGAGATTGGAAAATTGTCTTTCGGGCAAGCCTTGCTCAAATCATGGTAATCCATACAAATGTGAATCATTCCTTGTTTCTTGTTGACAGGAACCGGGTTTGATACCCATTTCGTCAATTGTACGGGGTAGATGAAACCAGCTTTGATCAATTTCTCTACTTCTTCCTTGATCCTCGCTACTTTTTGAGGATTGACCAGATGAAGCTTCTGTCGAACTGGTTTGGCATAAAGATAAGTCATGATTTCATGTTCAACAATTCGTGGGTCGATTCCTATCATCTTCTCATAATACCAGGAAAAAACATCGCGGAACTCCTTGAACAACTCAGTGTAAATTTGAATCTCTTCGATGGAAGCAATCCGCTCCGATGAAAACATTCTCCACGACGCCAATATTGAACTTCTCATAGAACCTAAGCAAAGGTTCAGACTTGAAAGAAGCATCATTATCAGTGATAATTCTGTTGGGACAGCCAAATCTAGCTATGATATCCTCCAGGAAGTTGATAATTACCTTGTGTGAAGCACTCCTAGTGGGGGCAGCTTCTATCCACTTGGTGAAATAGTCTGTTGCAGTCAGGATCCATCTGTGTTGGCCACTTGAAGGGGGATGAATTTCTCCAATGAAGTCCAACCCCCACTGTGGAAAGGGTGTTGAAGCTACTACAGGCTTTAGTGGCAGAGATTTGAGTTGTTTCTTTCCTGAGAACCTTTGGCATTTGATGCAAGCTCTGACTTCTCTGCAAACATCAGTGAATAAGGTGGGACACTACTACCCAGCCTTGAGAATTTTGTGAGCTGTGGTCTTCCAAAAATGATGACCTCCACAAAGGATGCTATGGAAATCAAACATAACTTTTTGGGCTTCCTGGGGGCTTAGACACCTCAGAAACACCCCTAGAGGGTCTCTCCAGTACAAGACTTGGTCTCTGAGGCAATATCTGACCGCTTTTAGATTTAAAGCTCTTGCCTTGCTTTCTCCCATTCCATCAGGAGGCTTCAACTCTTGCAGAAAATACAAAATGTCTCTGTACCAGGTGCATTCTGCTAGTGATAAGCCACCCCGAGACCTTTTGTTGGACGACTTAGCTTGCTGATTTTCTAAGCAAGCATTGATGAAGCTAACCCCCAAGGCCTTGCAATTGGATTCATCCAGTATCTTGGCTAAACCCTACCCTTTAACCAACTTGGTGGGCTTTATCTCCAGGTCAAACTCAAGGATCTTGGCAATCCATTTACCTCTTCTCCCATCTATGTCAGGTTGTATAAGGATGTCTTTCAAAGAGGCTGAAGGAATGTATGCAGTCACTTTTGAGTGAAAGACATAGACTTTGAAATATTTGAGAGCTTCCACCAAGGCATAAGCCTATTTCTCCATGATCTCATACCTGATTTCTGCATCTCTTAAGGCCTTACTGAAGAAGGAAATGGGTTGCTCTCGCCTTTCCTCATTTCTCTGCAATAAGACCGTTGCTACTGTATCAAAAGAAGAAAAAGAAAATATTAGGGAATCCTTGGAATAATTAGGACTGATCAGCAGAGGTGCCTCAGTCAATGCCTTTTTTATTTGGACAAAAGATTCCCTAGGCTCAGCAGTCCATTTTACTTCATTTCCCTTTCTGAGCATGGCTATGATGTGTTTCACCAACTCAGCAAAATTTGAGACAAACCTCCTCAGAAAGTTAATCTTCCCTAAAAAATCCTAGACTTCCTTTCTAGACCTGGGAAGTGACAGGGTCCGAATTGCCTCTACCCTAATGGGATCAATTCTCACTCCCTCTGCTTATACTATATGGCCTAACAGCTTCCCCTCCTTCATAGCGAACAAAGATTTGTTGGGGTTTAAGGAAAGGCCAAACTTCCGACATTTCAAGAAGAATTTTCTCAAGTGGCAGTAGTGCTCTTTATCAGACATGTAGAAGACTCTGATTTCATCTAGATAGATCACCACAAACTGATCTTTCTCCTCGATGAAGGCTATATCCATGGCTCACTGAAATGTTGCTCCTACATTCATTAATCCAAAAGGAATTTTGGCATACATGAATGTGCCCCAAGGAGTGGTGAAGGTTGTCTTTTTTTTTCCCTTAGGCATGACTGATATCTGATTATAGCCAGAAAAACTATCAATCATGGATATCTTAGATGCAGCAGTTACCCTCTACAATATATGTTGGGCAAGGGATAGTTGTCTTTCTTTGAGCTTCTATTCAGGTTCCTGAAATCAACATAGAGCCTGATTTCTCCACTTTTCTTCCTCACTGGGACCAAATTGGCCACCCACTCAGAATATCTCAAGGGGACAATGATTTGGGCATCTAACAACTTCTTCACTTCTCTCTCCATGACAGGAAACAACATGGGATTTATCTGCCTTAGCTTCTGCCTAAATGGCTTAGCCTCTTCCTTCAGTGGGATCTTGTGTTCAATGAAAGATGTGTCATATGTCTTGAGGTATTCATAGGTCCATGCAAACACATCAGCAAATTCTCTTAATAACTTGATATATTCAGCCCTCTTCTCTTTGGTCAAACTGCTTGACAACTTGACAAACTTAGGCTCCTCCTGTGTGCCGATGTTGCATCTTGTCAACATCTTCATCTGAAACCCTACCCTTTACTACCACATCATTCCCATCGAACAATCTTTCTAAAGGAACTAATCCCTTGGGGATGTGATTGCTAGGAAGATGAATAATATGGTGATTAGCAATTTTATTTAAAAATACCTCAGGGTGAGTGTGACTTTCGAGATCAGGATCCTGATCAATGTGCAATGTAGAAAATTCATCGACAGACTGAAGAAATTTTTTGATTTCAAGATCATCTTCGAATACCTTCCAATGCTTGATATTGTCCGGTACAGATGGCGTATATATTATCTCAACATCACATTTGATCTTTGGCGGCAGAGGGATCCTGAACAGACTAGCTGAGACAACTAAGGAATCGGCCAAAGTATTTTCCTCTCTTGGAATAAAAGAAATGTTGAAAGCTGAGAAGAAATGATCAATCAGGTCCCACACCTCATTTTTTTAACTCTTGAGCTGAGGATGCTTAGCTCGATAAGCATTTATGACTTGCTGGATAATCAACTCARCATCTCCGAACATTGCTACCTCCTCAATTCCCATCTCCTTTGCAGCCCTTAGACCCAGAACAAGAGCTTCATATTCTGCCACATTATTGGTAGCTTCAAATTCTAGCTTGTATGACAGGGATATGGTTTCCTGACAAGGCGACACAAAAACCACCCCAGCGCCAGCACCTGCACTAGAAGAAGCTCTCTCGAAGAACATCTTCCAAACAAAGGTGGTTGGAGGAGATATCTCATGATTAAAATTGGGTTGCTTTCTGATTTGAAAAGGGGCTTCAGGAGTATATATGAGTTGCAATAAACTAGACCCCAAATCAGTTTCAAGTGCAAAGATAGGATGATTGGTGGGGTTTGCTTCATCACTAACAATGTAGGCCAGCTGGGCTTCTCTGTACAAGTTCTTTTGTTCCCCTCCAAAGACTGGAATGGTGGCATATGAGAGATCCATCTTGTGTTCCCCCAATTTTTTTAATCCAAGATCTTGACAACAGCATGCCGAACTTGGGGGGAACATCAGCTACTACAATGTCCATGACCACACTCTTCATTGGCAGCTGAAATAAAGAGACCACCAAATCTTTGATGACTCCAAGACATTGCACCCTCCTTGAATCAAAAGAGTACAAATCATGATAAGCCTTTGTCACTTCCAGTCCCAATTCTTCCATGACTATTTTGGGCATAAGGTTGTGGAAAGCTTCTGAATCCATGAGGCAATTATGCCACACCTTATCATGTATGTTCAGGGATGTGTAGAAGGGAGGGGATGAATCATCTCTATATTCTACCATGGGACCTAGGACAACTGTTGTCTTTTCATCTTGAATATTTACTGAGTCTGTGGAAGGCTGGGGGAACTCAGATTGTAGCAGTTTGGAGAGGGACCTTTTGAAATCTTCATTTTTTACTAGTTCTGAGAGGGGTACGGGAATTCTAATCTTTTGAATTTCGTGCTCAAAACTAAAGGAGAAAAGAGGCTTAGGAGCTTCCCTTACCTCAAAGGCAGGTTCTTTGGTTGTTGGTGAAGTATTCTGAGTTTTCTTTTCTTTAGTAGTGACTGTTGCAATTTTAGCAGGCCTTTCTGCTATGAGGGGCTGATCCTAGCTGTCAAAATTCCCATCTTTCTTCTTTGACCTGAGATGGTATCTTTTAGGAGCATTGTTGGCCTTCTCCCCTTTACCCAACTCATTTATTTGAATGTTCATAAGGGATTCTTCATATGCATATTGAGTCAAATGGGGAAAAGGGGAAGTGTCTTCAATGCAGTGAATTTCAGGGTCGAGATCATCTATCTCTTCTCCTTCTTCATGAGCAACTAGGCTATTTTGGAGAGGGGTTTCAATCCTCTGATCATATATGTCTCTACTCCTTTGTTCCCTTGGCAAAGCCTCTGGCACATTGTTACTAGGAATCCTGAAGCCTCTGCTATCAGTATTTTGGGGATTTATGTATATGGTATTTCCTTCTAACTCCCACCTTTCCATCCTAGCAGAAAGTGATTTTAGCACTTTAATTGTCTCATCTATCTGAAGGGGAAGGGGAGAGGAATTGGATGGGGAAGCTCTGAATATGTCTCTATCAGCCGTATTCCTAAGTCGGTTAATAGCCAATATGTTAGATTCTACTTCCACAACTGCATCCTGCATGTGAGCCAGAGCAGTGGCTCTCCTTTCCCTCAATAGGAGGAAGAAATTGAGATAAAAAATGATGGCATAAGTGATTTTAGCAGAGGCTTGTGAGGGCTTTATCTCAGCGGGGATCTTATTGTACATTTTATTGAATCTCTTGGAGAATTCAGAGACAGACTCTCCTTCCTTTCTCTTCAAAGACCCAAACTTTGTCATGTAATACATGAAGTCTTTTTTGTCTCCCCAATGTCTCAAAAAGGAATTATCCAAAGCCTCAATCCCATCGATAGATCCAGGAGGCAGGGCCTTAAACCACTTTCTAGCCTCACCTTGAAGGATATGGACAAAATTCCTCATCCACACATCTGCATGCATGATAACATTATCATCTGTAAAACTGTAAAAGGCTTCAAGGTGCTCTTCTGCAGCTATGTCCCCTTCGCTTGTAAACTTGGGAGGCTGCTTGAGGTAGCCTTCTGCTGGAAGGGCATTGAGAGGTTGAGGTAATACAAGGGGAGCATACCTAGCAGCTATTATAGCCTCCATTTTGTTCATGGGGGTATTTTTTCCTGCCATAGGAATATTAAGTGGAGGAGAACTCGGAGGAGAAGGAGCTCGAAATACAGGGGATACTGGAAATTAGCTTCCAGGTGGAAGGGGAAACAATGGGGGATTTAGAGAGAAGGATAAGGGGCTTGAGTCAGCAGATGCTTTTTTCTGTGCAGTAGTAGCAACATTAACAAGAGGAGGGGTGGTGAAATCTTCTGTGGTCCTGGGTCTATGCCAAGGTACAACTTCAGGGGAGAGGGGAGTGACAAGGATTTATCCCTCCAATCTCGGACCAGGAGGGGAAAACTCAGCAGGAACACTTCTGAAATTTAGGAAATGGGAAACTTCAGAAAAAGGTTTGCTAGGAAGATGAAAAGAAGAAAATGGAGTTTCTACAAAAGGAGATGGAAAATTACCTGGTTCAGTGGTGGAACTTTCTCCTTAAGAGGCCTTTCCTTTTCTGATAATCACCTCTGTATCAGCTTTAGGCTTAGCTAGAGGCAGCTGTGGATGGGACTGCTTGTGTCTACCTCTGGAATCCACAACTAAAACAATTCGCCACAATGGAGTCATCACAATGGAGTCACCAGGTGCACAGTAGCAATCTTCAAGGGCTCTGATGCCTAATGCGCCTTCAGAATCAAAGGCTCAATGTCGTTCTACCCAGGGAAAATCTTCAACTTCATCCCCGACAACGGCACCAAAAATGTTAGCGTCAGAGGTCACTCCTGGATTGCAGCAGGAGTAAGCCCAAGGCCCATTAGTTTATGTCACTATTTGTTTATAAAGGGTGATCAAATGGCAGAAATCTTAGAACAATATCGTTCTAACTCAAAAAACGGGGTTGGGATAGCAGAGACATGCGAGGTCTTGATGTAACTTAAGCCAGTGGATTGTAATAAGTGGTGAGTAAGTGGAAGGAAAGATAAGGGAAATAAATTATGCTCTAGACATCCAGTCTTCCAGCAACCCTTTAAAGAGGGAAAAGTCTCAGATATCGGATCCTTTCAGACCTGAGAAACTTCAGAATAAACCTAAAACGTTGCAGAACTAATATAATCAAACATGCATAATATAGTTACTATAACACCCGACTGGATCATCCATGTCTAGGCTTTCAGATTCAGAGGAAAAAGGAAAAGAGGAAGTTGG
>JASDQU010107347.1:233525-249249 GCA_032191745.1 Picea mariana
TCGATCTGCCCTGTCAATGGATCCTCACCACTAAAAAATGCTCTTTGCCCGCTCGCTTGATTTTAAGCCCAAAATGGACTTTTCTACGTACTGCGCTTAGCGCTCATGGTTGTAGCCTTTGAATAAAACGCATTTGATGGGTTTTTTAAACCCCATTTCTTCGCATTTTACACCAAGGGCCTAAAATCGGAAAAAAACACCCCACTTGCAAGAATTGGTGCTAACATATCTTATTCAAGATATATGAGAGATATGTGTGAGGATTTGAATGGATTATATTTTGTAATAATGGGAAATAGGTTGAGAGAAAAGTGGATCTGTAATAATGAGATGGTTATCTTATCTTCAAGGCTCTCATGTATAAAAGAGAGTGCTCTCTCTTCATGAGGATTCAAGTAGAAGAGGAATTATGATTCAAGTTAGATTATGAAATTAGAATTAGAGTAGTCATTAATGGTAGTCATTAGGATTCGAAAGAGAAAGGGATTCTTAGCTTTGATTCATGGTTTTGGTTTTCATTCTTTCATTATTCTGTTATGAAGATTGATTTGATTTTTGAATATAAGATTGCTTCATTGGTGGGATCTCACATATGCTATTGTGTCATTCAACTCTACACTTGTTGTATCTGCTTTTCCTTCATGTAGTTCTCCATTTCTAGATTAATTCCATTTACGCAATTTCCCATTTCTAGATTAATGATTCTATTTCAGTCGTGTGTTAGATTAATGATTCTATTTCAGTCGTGTGTTAGATTAATGATTCAATTTTCGTCGTAACTTAAACATTAGATTAGATTAGTCCCAATTCAATATTGCATATACTTTGTGTGTGCTTCATCAGTTTACGAACCCCGAGTTGACAAATTAGATAGTTGGGCAAGTACTACAACTCAATTGATACAACATTAGTTCGGCCCAATATAACGGTTGTCGTTCCCTTATCATGATTGTTGTTCCTTTTGATGTTCCTTTTGATGTTCCTTTTGTTGTTCATTTGAAATGAACAATTGTCATTCCTTTTGTTACGATTGATGTCCCTTTCCAGGGGTTGCATCTCTGGAGGACGGGTATTGAAAACGGAAGGTAAGAACCTACGTAGGCAACAAGTAAAACGCTTGTGCCAGCGCCTACCTTTGGATGATGCATAGAGGTTATATTTTAGCACATCTTTAGATCCCAACATTTTGGCACCATTGCCAGGGAAGCACGATGGATTGAGGTATTTGTTTCTTTTTTTAATTCATGCAAGTGTGATCTAAACGTGTTGGTAAGGGGTCATAGAAGCTTGTGACAGGAGACTCCTCATGTTCTCCCTACCAACTAGGTAGGAGTAATTTCAATTTTTGCAAATTTCAATTTCTGCAAGATTAGTTTCAATTTCTACAAGTGTGATCTAGACATGTTGGTAAGGAGACATAGAATCTTGTGACAAGAGACTCCTCACGTTCTCCCTACCAACTAGGTAGAAGTAATTTCAATTTCTGCAAATTTCAATTCACACAAAAGTAGTTTTAATTTTTATGATCTACATATGTTGAGGGTCATAGAATCTCATGAGAGGAGACTCCTCACTGTCCCTACCAACTATCAGGAACGTTTTAATTTCTACAACTGTGAAGAGTAATTATTTTCCGTTTCAGTAAGAGTGCTTTTATTCAATTTTTTTTCATTTAGATTTCAGTTTTGGGTGCTGTAAGAATCCTTTTTTTTTTAACATGATTTAACAATGAATTTAAGCTTGGAACAACTTACGCAGATCCTAGAAAAAGTCAGGGTCTCCTCTTCTCTGGAAGAAGAGATCTTGACAATAGCCGAAAGCTTATCCACTCCTCCTGAGTCGAACGAAGAATCAACATACGAAGAACCTTGCATATTTAATGAAGACTCATTGTGCAAGAGGTCGAGGAGCTGCAGCATGATCTGAGTAAGACAAATTACACCTACGAAAGCCTGATCGAACGATGGTTTCAAGCAAGTACTATGTTAGATTTATTTAGTTTTTCTTTTTCTTTTTTTAATTTACAGTTTCAACCATTGATTTCACACATTCATACATATTCTTGACTGTCAATTGTTAAATTGAAAGATAACATATTTTTATTACTGTTGTGTGCATGGCTACATTGGTTGTTTGATTATACATAACTAATCTCTCATTTCTAATTAGCATAGAATAGGTATGATTTTTCAGTTTTTCTTTTAGTTTTCAATAAGTATGCTCTCCTCTGTGCTTCGTTCAATTGCAAGGATCAGAAAGTAGGATGACTAAATTGATTTCAGGAAGAATTTTAATTGTTGATGATGAAAAAATTGCCTAATATATTTTTCGTCTACAATTTTCAATAAGTTTGTTCCATTTGCTCACAATTTTTTTTTTATTTTTTTAATTTTTTTTAATAAKTTTTGCATTGAATTTTTAAAGTTATTTATTTTTTRAAAACATAAAAAGAAACAAATATAATAAATTTGTGCCTCTATCCTTCGATCTGCAAACAAAACAATAAAAAAACAAAAATTATAAAGAATAAAACACAAATTATAAAGAAAAAATGCAAAAATTAAACTGAATATATCTCACAAACTGGGATCTGGCTTCTTGTGATTTTTGGAATGGAAGTGCATGATGTTATGATTAAAAAACCCCATTAAATTTCAGCCCAACATAGTACACAAATTTTGAGAAAATCAATATAGTCACCTTCAACCATTTTTCATTTTTCTCGAAATCTGTGATGTGTGTATGGCTGATTTTTGGCGTGTAAAAGCATTTGGACCATAGGAACCTGCCTGTAAAATTTCAGCTCGACACAGTTCTTCGTTTGTGAGAAAATCGCATTTGAAGTCTGTTGTTGCACCCTGCAATGTTTGTTGGTACATCCCTGTAGCAACCTGCAAAACAATTCTGAACAAATGAAGAAGAATTTAAAAAATCCAAAACATGGATTTTAAAGTTTAGGTTCTGATTAGGTTCCCATGGAAACAGGTCGAAAAGTTATGGCATGGATTTCGAGATAGAGAGATCTTTAAAAAAATCAAACTCGGATTTTCTGGGCGAAATATTCTGAACAACCAACTTTCGCCTCGATTTCTGTGCAACTGAAATTGAATCTGGAAAATACAAAACATGGGTTTTTCTCCCAGCATGTTCATTTGGTTAGTGTAAGGGCCGTTTTGAGAAATGAGCTTCTCTTTGGGAAATATCGTTGGGTTTTTGAGGCAAAAAAAAAACTACAAAATGCAGATTTTTGGGATTTTTCTCTAAATTTGTCAAAATTCGTTTTTTTTTGTTCATAAACCACAAGAACTATTTCAATTTCTTTGTTATTTATTTTGAGAATAATACAACACTTTATTTTAGTGTTTTGGTTTGTTTTAAAAATAAAAAATAAAAATTAAAAATTATTATAATAATAAAACAATTTTTCTTTTATTGGTTTGTTTTATTATAATAATAATAAATAAATAAAAATCATTTATTTATTGTTAAAATATATAAAAAAATAAAACAAAATATATATATAAAGAATTTTATTTGTCTATTTGTTTTAGCATGTTATTTCAGTTTGTTTTGTTTAAAGAAAATTATAAATAAAAAATAAATTATAAAAAGAAAATTTTAGGTTAAATTCATGAAAAATAAAACTTTTTAGCAAATGAACATTTAAAATAAATTCTTGAAAACAATATCAAAGTAATGTTTTTTTTAAGTCAAATTGTTTCTTGGAGTCACTTAAGTTGGATATCAAACGATGAAACAAACGCGTGCGCAACAATCATGACAAGAGGTATAAAACCGAATTTTATTTATTTTTACTTTGTCGCATTTGTCCTTCTTTTTGCATGTTATATTTTCGAACATCTCACAAGTTTTCATGCAGGATTTGTACTAAGTTATTTTCAGGAGCGCGGTCGATCGCATCTTGCTGCTAAAGTGATTTTCAAAAAAATCACAAAAACTTTTGAAAAAAGACATGCTTCCATGACTACTTGAAGGAGTTGTTTCTCATCATACACATCATGGCGTTTTTAGTTACACTCAAAACTTTTCATAAACCCATTTGCGTCATGAATGTATTCCTCCATTTCTCCTTCAAAGCAGATTGGTCATCCCTGTGTTGAATCCCATCTTCCATTGAATTATCCTTCATGACTTCGCACACACCTATCTTTTTGAGTCACATACATCTCTTTAACTTTTTTAGTTCACTTTTCCTTGTCAATAAAACTATCCAGCTCCCTTTCCATGACTACATTGCCTTGCCATACACACTGTTACTACTGAGATCTTTTCATTTATAGTCCTACCACTCTTTTTATCAGAACTCGCGTTGACTATTGTGGGATTCCTTAAGGCCCACCTTTCAACAAGTCTTGCCCCATCGACCTCAACACCTTATCTGGGATATAGACTAGAGTCCATTTTGAGTACCTGGAGGCTTGCATGCCTTAATGGCAAGTTCTCTCGTTGACAATCATGGGAATACATCAATGTCCCTTGATTGTCAGATCTTGCAAGTGGCTCGACATCAACTCCTTCATTTGCACTTCGCAAGATGTACTCGGGTACCTTGGCACTCATTGACATCAATGGTGAGTTGCCTCGCATTGTTTAACGACATTCATCATTGGTCGGCAATCCAATGACTTCTTTTCATGCTTGACATCAACACATTCATTCGCATGATTAGAATTGTACCATCAGGTTTAGTAGCGGGTGAAGACTATACACTTTTCATGACTCTATCAGCAGTTACAGCAGCATGACTTCATCTATATGAGATTGCCATAGTTCCACTTTCATACTTTCTCTTTTCCATTATTCATTCAGCAACAGTTCAGATCCCTCCACTTCACATTCTCTGATCCAGTAGACAGCAGTCGTCGCTACAGCAGCAGTCACTTTTCACATGATCCTGCAGCAGGTACATCTTCCATACTCTAGTAGTTGCATCAACCATATTTATATTGCATAGTTCATCAACAGTTTGGGTAAGTGGAGGTATGTTATTTTCTAAACTTTAATCATGTAATTCCTCAACTGCTAGCAATGAATAATTTGGAAAATTCCCTCACCCAGTTCCCTTTCCTTTTCACTTCTATGACTTTTGTCACGTTGCATGAGGACATGCAACAAGTTAAGTTGGGGAGTAGGGGAATTTATTCACTATCATGACTCCACTTTTCCACTACCATCATTCCATTTTTCGTTTCATTTACCAGTTATGAACATTTCTTTTCCAACGATACTCTATTGCACTTTGCTTCATAAGCATTGTTATACATATTGGCATGATTCAAACATATACAAAAAAAGGGCTTTCTTATACTCAGTGATGTTTTCCTTATGCACATTGATAACATACATTTTCCAGTAAGAATATGGGCAAATTATTATCATAACAGCAAGAGAACAAATAATGAAATGAATGTTGTTAACACAAGAACCAACATTCTTTATATTCATGGTTGTCACACAAGAACCAACCATAAAAAAAATGTCAGTTGTTATTCATGTAAATCCCATCCTGGAAAACATTCATTATCATCACTCAAAGCCAACATTCAGATGACAAAATTTCTTGAGAAGATCCATGCATGGTTGCATGAGAACATGCAACAAGTTAAGTTGGGGGGTATGTTGGAGCTCAGAAATGTCCTATTTTCATCCACCTTTCCCTTCATCATTCTCCACATTTCATCGCCCCATTAACCTTTCACAGTATCATTTCCATAAATATACTTGGGTTTCACCTTATTGTTCTCCACTTTATTCATTTTAGTATTTAAAAGGAATTTGTGATTAAATGTTAGAAAATTGACATGTTTTCATATATATCTCAAATATGTGTGAGCTTTGTAATGTGTAGGAATATGTGAAGGATTAATTCAAAGGACTTTTGGAATACTTCCTCCACCATTTCAATATTTGAGGAGATAATTCAAGCCCATTCCAAGGAGAAGATCATGGAGATTTGGTTGGAATATCTTATCCAAGATATATGAGAGATATGTGTGAGGATTTGAAGGGATTATATTTTGTAATAATGGGAAATAGGTTGAGAGAAAATTGGATCTGTAATAATGAGATGGTTATCTTATCTTCAAGGCTCTCATGTATAAAAGAGAGTGTTCTCTCTTCATGAGGATTCAAGTAGAAGAGGAATTAGGATTCAAGTTAGATTATGTAATTAGAATTAGAGTAGCCATTAATGGTAGTCATTAAGATTCGAAAGAGAAAGGGATTCTTAGCTTTGATTCATGGTTTTGGTTTTCATGCTTTCATTATTCTATTATGAATATTGATTTGATTATTGAATATAAGATTGCTTCATTGGTGGGATCTCACATATTCTATTGTGTCATTCAACTCTTCACTTGTTGTATCTGCTTTTCCTTCATGTAGTTCTCCATTTATGCAATTTCTCATTCCTATATTAATGATTCTATTTCAGTCGTGTGTTAGATTAATGATTCAATTTCTGTCGTAGCTTAAACATTAGATTAGATTAGTCTCACTTCAATCTTGCATATACTTTGTGTGTGCTTCATCAGTTTATGAACCCCAGGTTGAAAAATTAGATAGTTGGGCAAGTACTACAACTCAATTAATACAACATTAGTTCGGCCCAATATAATGACTGTCGTTCCCTTGTCACAATTGTTGTTCCTTTTGCTATTCCTTTTGTTGTTCATTTTAATGAAACAATTGTCGTTCATTTTTTTATGATTGATGTCCCTTTGTAGGGGTTGCATATTTGGAGGACGGGTATTGAAAACGAAAGGTAAGAACCTACATAGGCAAATTTAAGAAAAATTCTTGTGCCAACGCCTACCTTTGGATGATGCATAAAGGTTATATTTTAGCACATCTTTAGAGCCCAACACCAGATCCTCCACGTTGGAGTAGTTATGAGCATCCCTCATGTTTGGATTATGGGAAGCCTTCTTAAACACACCTTTAGGAATGCGAGTCATTGTATCACCCACTGTCTTCTCAATTTGGAGAGGGGTCAATGGGTTAGCAACTTCCTTTCCCTTCTCGACAGATTCTGGCATTCTGTAGTCTCGAGTCCTGGTGGATAAATGAGCATCAACGCTCATCATGTAAATTTTTGTAGCCGGGTTGGTAGGAGTAGGAACGGGGGGTCCCTGACTGCCCCCAATTGTTCTCATGGATGCGAAATCCTAAGCCATATTTTATTCTTGTGGAAAAGGTTTTGTCAACACAATAGGTTGTTGTTGCGCTAGTAGCTTTTGGGCTTCATCAAGCCGAGGGAATAGGTGAGTTGGGCGGTCTTCTGTGAAAATATTACATGGATACTTCAACTTCTTCTCCTCAGTTTTTCCCCTACCAACATTGTTAGCAGCCTTTTTATCCCCTTTACCCTTCTTGTTTCTTTGTTTCTTCTTTCCCTCGGTGTGTTGGTTGGCCTTGGGAATCGTTGACTGCACAATATGTACATCTAATGTCTGGGTAGCGGTTGCAGCCGAACTAGGAGTCTGGCTAGCCACAGTATGTTGTATCGACAATTTCTATAACTGATTTGACAATAGATCCATGGAATTGCTTTGTGTTGATCCCACTATGCCATCAACGTGGGGGCCAAACTATTGTTTGGACTTATCGAGAGTAGATTGTGGTGCATTGGGTAGGATCTCGTAAAGCATGCCAGACTGAGAGTAAATCAGTTCTAGCTGTTGGACTCTCATAATAGCCTCTTCCTTAAAAAACAACCCGTACGTTGCTACGTCTTTGGACACGCAAGGAAACAAATACTTCAAGAACCACTCAAGCAAGAAAGCAGGAGGCAACTTGACCTTAATCAAGCTCTTTCTTCACCACCATTCTTGGATATGATCAGAGATATGGTCAGCCTTAGTTTGCTCGAAGTTGGCCAGCAATTTGGTGTCGACATCGTATCTCACTAGTAACTGGAAATGGTTCAATAAAACCATCACCAGGTCATTAAAGTAAGAGTACCTTGAGTATTTGAGCTCGACATACCACTTCACAGCACCCCCTATAAGAGTGCATTGAAAAAGGCGCAACTGAACGAAGTCATCTTTCAACGAGTTTGATGAACACCATAAGTGAAAGGTAGTCACATGATCACCTGGATCTTCACCAGGCTTGCCCTCAAATTTAGGAATATTTGAAGACAACTTAGTTGGCATGGGGGGTCAACATAGATCGTGACAGATTGGGTCATTCAGTAATCTTGACAAGTCTAGCAAATGCAAAGTTGCCAGAAAGGATAGTTTCGATTGTGTATTATTTATAGGAAAAGAGGGTCCTAGATTTTGACTGGCACTAGGTTGCCAGGAAAATTTGGACTGCTAGCTAGGGTTTTGGTAAAAACTGTGGCCCTGACTAGCAAAAGGAAATTTTGTCTGTTGAGGCATCATCAGCTAAATCCTGAAATTGGACGACATATCCTATGCAGGGATTCCTCCCTATGTTGTGTTCCAATGACCTTGGTTGGAGATACCCCCAGCTGATCCTCTCGGCATAGGTACAACACCTTGCCCAGGGTTTCCATCTGATCCTCTCGACATAGGTACAACACCTTTTCCCTAACCAACATCCCTTGCGAGGGAAACGATTCTTGCAAAGGATTCCAAAGACCCAGTGTGGAGTATACTCTAGTCATCGCTCCCTGTGAAGGAATGGTACCTTGCACCGGGTTTTGTTGACCAAAGTTGGGGTTGCCCCAGTCAGGAAAGAGGTCGAAGAAAAGTGTTGTTCCTAAACACACCAAACAAAGAGAATGGAAAATACTCCACCGATGTTGTATAAGATGAAGGTCCTAAACTACCTCCACCAAACAAGCTATAATTAGTGTTAGGCACGATTGGATGCTGAAAAGCGCCACTGAGCGAAGGGGACGGAGGAGGTATATAACCCCCACTATAAGGGATAGCATTAAAAGGGGTAGTAGTGTCCATGGTTGACCCTTGCAAAGGAGCGTTAGAGCTCCCTGCACCCAGACCCATGGTTTGTAAAGTAGAGTAAGTAAGCACTGAATTCATGTCAAATCTAGGCATCCCATATGAGAAGGGAGCACCCGTCGTGTTCTGAGTGAACGAAACAATGGTTGAAGCCATCAAAGGGATCGAACCACTACCTGAAGTTGTGAGTGTCAAGATAAGTGTGGTCATGAGAGGCGATAGTGGGGGAAGGAGGTATGATGCCCCCTCTAGTAGTAGTCGTAATGGGAGTACAAGGACTCATGGACGAAGTAGCACCATTCGCTTCCATTTCCACTCACCGAACAAACTGACGCTCAGACGATGTCACCTCGGGAGGGACAGTGTGAATTAAAGTCGGTGTTGACAAGTTGGTTATTAGAGGATTTGCTGGCCTGAAACCTTTGGTCTTGAGGTCAGAAAGAATAGATTCCTCTGGTGCCAAAAAATCTCCTCTCAGTGCAGGATTGGGAATATTTTCCTGCAGCCCAGTCACTTCGAATGATCCTTCTTGATGAATTCTTCACCTCAATGGTGGTGGAGGTGGCTCCAAAGTAACCAGCAATAGGCCCTGAAGCCTTTGCGACCGACGGAGCTATTGATCTTCCACTTTATGAAATGATCAACCGACACATCAAGGGTTGACTAGTGCAGAACACAAATCACACACTAAAAATTTTCTAAAGATAAATCAAGCAGTCGGCTAACTAGTGGGAAGGGCAGTTACGCCAATCGACACTAGAGCAGCTGACTGGTGCAAGTGCAACTCGAACATGGAAGCAGCCTCCAGGTATACTCTGTGAAGAACGATCCAATGTCTACCCTAGGTACCATGGTATACCCCCACAGTCACCTGTGTAAGTCCATGAAATATAGGAAACTAAGTTTCCAGCTCGCATTCAGTCACCAGGCGGGTACAGTCGACAGTCGGGAAGATCGTAATGAGCAGGATAACAGGTCTGAAGCTCTTCAAGGGTGCCAAAAGAAATTGGTCTGGAAGACAACTGAGGATATCGAATGGATTCGAGGTCCATGAATATTTGTAGGCAAATGCGATCAATATTTTTCCCAAGAAATACCCTCAATATACAATCCCCGCTACGTTTGGTCCGGTTTTGGATGGGTTATCTCCTCTACCTTTCCTCACGCGACCTCGTGTTTATCCCCTGTGTTAGAGAGGGGTCCTGGCTAACTCTTATGATGCTAGACTTAAGACACTTCCTATCTTAGACTTCAATGATTGTTTTAAAATGGCCTTGAAGATTTTCCTCTTCACACCTAATTTAAGGCCCTAAAACCCTAAACTAGTCGGTGAACCCTACTAACAGAAAATCTAATATATTTTAATTTAAGTGTTAATTTTAAGGCTTGATTTACGAAAAGGATTTGGTCGTGCAACTAATGGTGTTTTGAAGATACAAATAAGGAATATAACTTAAAATCATTTGAAAGAAAAAAGATACTTCGAACTTAGAGCAAATCTTGTAAAACTCTTTGTAAAATTCAACTTTTCTAATCAATATTTCAAGATCTTGTAAATGAAAAATTCCTAAAACTTTCTTTCGTTTGACTAAGCAAAACTAATTGTATTTCAAGAAATCAAGAAAGAACTTTGAAAACTAGACTCTTTTCTTCTGCAAACAAACAACCTAAGCTACTTGACCAAACTAAATGCAAGAAATGAAATTCTTTTTTTGATTTTTTGAATTGCTTCAACAAGAAAAACTAAAGTAAAAATCTTTTTTGTTTTTCAAAGCAAGAAACAGGAAAAAAAAAGAAAACAACACCCAAGAATGACAAAGACCCTTAGCCAATTACATAAATGCATAGGATCAAACAAGAAACCAAAAGAAGGATCCAAAACTTGAAAGTTCACTCTAAACCTTTAGGGAAAACAAAATAAAAATAAGGAACAAGTTAACCGAAACTTTAACCCAAGCTATGGTCAAAGACAAAGACTCTGACAGGTTCAAGAAAGTCCTGAGAAGCCTAAACTTCTATCAAGAAAGAGATAGACCTCTCTTTGTTAAAAAACACTTTCAAGACACAGAGACGTGGGTTGTTTCATCAACATCCTATGTATGTACGTGAGTTGTCTACTGAGAAGAGCGCGTATGTACGTTGGTTGAGCCAAAACAGAGTGCATACACGTATGAGACTTTTCAAAAATAAAAAGACTAGGCAAAATGACAGTGCAGGGAAAAATGGTAGGCACCTTGCAGTGACCAAAAACCCTTAAAAGACTCAGAAAACTTGGTTGAAACTCAAAAGGAAATCAAGAAGCCAATTAAAAAAAAAACCAAAAACCTCCCTCTAAAACCCTAGAGAGACTCCCCAATGGAGTCACCGGTTATGCTAGCGGGAAAATCCCCCTATAACTATACCAGGGTTCTAAGTATAGATAGAGAAATGACTCCCTAAAAGTCAATCTAATTCCTACACTACCCCAAACATTCCACACAGATGAACATAAAGTGATAGAAGAGTAATTCAGAAACAGTACCTTTGGTCCAAACATTTGATGCTGACCTCCTTGAGCTTTGTTGCTTCCTTGGATGCTGGTCTCCTCCCAAAGTTGACCTGCATCAATGCTTAGGAAAAGAAGGCTACAAATGTTATATCTCTACTCATAAATTAGGGTTAGATATCATTCATTATGCATAAACCAAATAAAATACATAAAGATACCATTTGGGACAGGGGAACAAATTCTTTTATTCAATATTCAAATATTGGAAATTACAACCTTTGTAAGTCGACGCTCTGCGAACCTGGTCCAAGATCCTCTTAACTTTACTCCAAGTGCACCTTCCAAATGCATTCTCTAACAATATGTTGATCATTCCAAAGAAAGGGAAAGGATTGTATGGGAGAAAAGGGATAGAGAGGAAATGTTGAGGCAAGAACTCAAAAAAGGTTGCAAATGCTTGGGCAAGGAGGGAAAGAGAATTTGGGCAGAGTTTCACTATTCTAATGATTGATTATGGAATGAGACCTCAATACCTCCTTTTATATGATAAAAGGATAGTTATTTGGTTTGGGGATGGGCTATTGCAGGTGAAATAGTTGGGAAACCTCCAATAGCCCATAAATTCCACCGAATTCCTTGCAACTTTTTAATTTTTATAATTTTTGAAGGGATGTGCGATTTGTTTAGTCCGCAACAAGCGTATGTACGTAGACTGTCTAGAATGAAGCAAGTGTATGTACACAGAAAGTAGTGTAGCAGGGTGCATACATGCTCCAAAAAATGGTTTTTTAAATAGATTTCCTCAACAATGATTTGGAAAATTATGCAAGTAGGAAGGCCAATTCCATGTATGCATAGGTAGGTAATTTTAGGGATATAAAAATTACATGGGGGGATTTTCAGGTCAATTTCCATATGTAGGAGGTCCATCTGCTCAATCATAGCACATGGAGGGACCACTAGGACAACCACCTTACATGGGTGGACAACCTGGGAAGCCACCATATATGGGAGGACCATCTAGTTGTGTCATCTCGCCAAAACCTGGATATGGTCCTATTAGTGTTTCCATGTCATATGGTTATCACCAGTATCCATAGGCTAACCGACAACTTCGATTATTGGCTACATTAGATTTTTCATATCTATCGCATTTAACAAATGATCCCATTCAACATGCCCCGTTTTGGCTCGCCATCCCTGCCAAATCACCGTTTGACATCTCGAAATTTGACAGAAAACCTGGGGAAGATCCTAACAATCATGTTATGAATTTGCATTTACGGTTTTCTTCCAACTCTTTAATGGATGATTCTATTTGTCTGAGACGTTTTTAGAGAACAATTACAAGTGCAGCAATGAAATGGTACATTGATTTGTCGCGTAACTCCTTTGTTGAATTTAATTCTCTTTCCATGGATTTTCTGATGCATTTTCAGTTGCATATACAGTATGAGACTAGTACATAACTTTTGACCTCAATCCAGCAATCCTCTTCCACCCACATATCTTATCATATTCATGAGTGGAGACGACAGAGATGGTTGATTAAAGATCCAATTCTGAACCAACTCCTCATGGATTGGTTTACAAAGTCGCTCTTGCCTCCCATTTCGTGTGATGTTGCTATGGGAAATGTAGTTACATAGGAGCATGATATCAGTTGTGCGCAATATTTGGACTTGGTTTATTCCTAGTCTAGAACACTTTACGATCTAATCCCTCACACTCCTCGTCCATCAAACGATCCATCAAAACCTTCTCTAGAACCAAGTTTTGTTTCAAACACCACAACCACTTATGCTCCTGCTCAAACTTTCAAGGTGAATTTGGTTCAATCCACTGCATCTCAACAACCAGGAGGTAAGACAAAAAACAAGGGTAAATCCAAGAAATCTTCTAACGAGAAGGATAATCCAAATACTATTGATACTCAACTAAATAGCAAGGTTAAGTCTCCTTGCACGATTTGTGAGGAAGACAACTACATGAAATACTGCCCTCATCGTGAGGTTCTCGCTAAATTTATGAAGGGTACCTCCCAACTAGTTCATCAATAACATCTGGTTGCACAAAAACCTACCCCTCTGCAGGGGGGAAACACAGGTCATTTCCACCATGGGGATGCTTCATTGAGCGCCTCTGAGGTGTACATGTTTAAGGCAGTTAATGTAATGACTTGAGAAAATACCTATGAAAATCCTCCATGTGATCAAACTAAAGGAAAGGCTATCAATCATCCATCCACTTCCACTCCTCCTCCATCTTCCAATCCTCTTTAGATTGAGAAGCCAGTTTCTCGCGTAATTCGAAAAGAAAAATTTAATCCCAATTCCCACACTGCCCAAAAATACATCGTTGAATATTTGGCACAAGATCCTTGTGCTATGTCAGCCCTAGAATTTCTACAACATTGTCCAAGTCAATGTAGAACCATTTTGTTAGCCATTGGAGCCATGGATTCCGAGGAGTCGAAACTGGTTATGTTTAATATGGACTATTCTAAGGAGAGGCTTTCCCACCACTTAGCATTCCAAATTCAAATTTTGGTTGGTGGAAATAACATCCATCGCTTTGTTTTGGATGAGGGAGCCTCCACCTGTGTCATGTATTTTCCTTGTTGGAGAGCCCTTGGTTCTCCTACATTTATCCAGTCCCCTACCACCTTGAAAGTGTTTGATTGATGTGGTTTCCAACCTCACGGACTCTTGCAATATTTCACTATGAAATTGAAGGGTAAGACCATTTCAATCGATATCGAAGTGGTTGACATGCCCCTAGATTATATTTTGTTACTTGTTCATAGTTGGTTCTATTCGATGACTTTTGTTTCACCTTCATTGTTTCGTATCTTACGATTTCCCCATCAAGGAAAAATTATCATTGTTGACCAACTTGACTATATAACTCTAGATATCCACAATGTTGTAACAAATAATGTCCCTTTTCTAGGAGAGAATGGCCTTGAGAGTGTAGGTGTAGATCTCCTTAAGGATTCCTCACTCATGGGGGTTTTTCCCTTGCCTGTTCTTTCCATCGCATAGGTTTTCACGTTAAACATGATTTCGACTCAGGTACGACAATCCTTAGAATTATTTGATCCTCTGGTAGTACCTGGTCTCGATGAGCATAGTTCTTTTCCTATGTCAAGCTCATTAAAAAATGAAATAGATTCTTATGAGCATAGTTCTTTTCTTGTGTCAAGCTCTTTAAAAAATGAAACATATGCTTATGAGCATAATTCATTGACTTTTTCAAGCTCGTTAAAAAATGAAACAGACCCCCCTCCATCCAAATCAAGTCTCACTCTAGATCACGTACTTGAACCTTCATTTCCTCCGCCTACTGAAGATGTTCCTATTAGTAACTAAATGCCTAAATGAGGAAAGAAGAGTCATTGGATGAAACAATTCTTGGGGGGCAGGTCTCCAGCCTCTAGACATCATGTTGGAGAAAAGCCGCTAGCTTCTGCTAGGGGAAAAATAACTATACAGACACACGCTGCTAGGAGTGATCCTCTCTTGGGGGTTGTTCCCCTTGTAACATAGTAGTTTTTTCTAAAATGAGCTTAGTCTTTGTTCTTTCTCATGCTCATTAATACAAGAGAATAGGTTACCGAATACCCTTTTATCTCTTTTTCAGACTCGTAAAAGATATACGAAAAAGGAACTCTTTGGAGTTTCCTTTAATCTCTTTTCAGACTCCCTAAACATGAAAACATCGATGAGTGATCTTGWTTTCTTTTGCACTCGTTAAAAGGTTTGAAAGGGCATCTTTCGAGTGGTAGTTTATCTCTTTTCCGGCCTCTCGATACTAATTATGAAAAAGGACTAGTCTAATCAAGCATGATTCRAAGAGTTCTCCCCTGTATTKTTTTACACTTTTTTCAGTCTTGGGAGATTAAATTTATGAAAACGTGATCCATGGAGTCATCTGTAAGTTCTTTTCAGACTCTCTAAATTTGAAAAACCACCAAGTTTACCTTCTTTTGGCTTGTAAAACTATGCATCGAAGGACCTATGTGAGTCCAATCTCCAGGACCCATACAGGACCGAACCCCTCCTTCTTTGGGTTAATTAAACATAAGACAAGAGACTCATCCGAAGGATGAGCTATACCGACCATATTTTATCCTCCTCAATATCATTAAAAAAGAAAGAGGTATTCATCTATCTAGATGGGGGGGGAATCGAAGGAAGTGGGTCAAGTTTTTTGGAATCCCTTATGGAAGTTGTTGTCACCCTTGAAAATGGTACTTGTTTGCGTCTCGTATTACAATTGGGTA
>JASDQU010107347.1:260311-292254 GCA_032191745.1 Picea mariana
TCTAGGTCACTTTGCCCACTTTCCTTATTTTAGGGTTAACCCACTTCTAATTTCTCCATTAAATTTATTATTTAAATAATTTATTTTGTATTCACTTTGAATTATAGTACACTCGTCACTTCACTTTATTATTTACCTTCTAAAATCTCTTAAACCACTTTGACTACTTTGACTTTTTGGGGCTTTTAGATGACATATGAGGGTCCTCCAACTTCTTAAGGCCATAACTCTCAAACCGTGAGGAGTTATGTGACATTCGACATACCACCAAAAATGGAATGACATGTACTATCCATATAGAATAGTATTACCTGAAAATATATCAAAACTCATACCATTATCCATCAAACAAACTTGGGTCCATTACCCAAACCTGGGTTCTCCAAATTCTTATGGCCATAACTCTCTAACCGTGAGGAGTTATGTGGCGTTCCACATACCACCGGAAATGGAATGACAAGAAATATACATCTAGGATAGTTTCATTGAAAAATTCACTGACCTCCATCTCATTATTCCACAAATAATCATGGGTTCTCTAACCATACTTCTAGGATAACTCAATCTGCAAAGCGTCTTCCCGTGAGGGATTTCACCATAAGCGAACCACTTTGGAGTTCATCCTTTGTTCTTATTATCAACCATGACAAGACAATAATGAGTCATCGTTACATAAAAAAAACTTGGGTCCATTACCCAAACCTTTGTGCTATCAAGATTTCTTCAAGGGTTGACATCAATGACAACCAACCTTAATCAACAATCTCCCCCTTTGGCATTGATGGAAACACTCTGATGCAAAACTAAAATTATGTCATGCAATATTGAATTCATATCACTCATGCTCCCCGTGGAAACATGCCTCTGTCCTCTACATATCTGTGACCATTGCTCACCTTGGAACCATGCCTCTGTCCTCTGCATCTGATGAATCTCTCCCCCTTTTTCATCAATGACAAATGTACCTTTCCATTCATGGCTTCTCCCACTCACTGAACTATCCTCTTTATGGTGCTTCCTCATGTACATCTAAGACATATAAGATAAGAATTCAAATGCATTCATTTTGGAGTAGAAATAACTTTGAGTCTCTGGTGAAGATACTCAAAGGATTCCCATGGAAGTGGTTTTGTAAAGATGTCTGCCACTTGTTCTTCTGTGCCCACATACTCAACTCTGATGTTATTTTCTGTAACTTGCTCCCATAGAAATTGATACTTGATTGGATTGTGCTTCATCTTGGAGTGCATCACCAGGTTCTTTGAGATACTGATGGTGCTTGTATTATCACAATAGATTGGAATGGGCTCATCATACTCAACCTTTATATCTATTAGAGTTTTTTTCATCCAAAGAACATGTGTACAACATGATGCTGCTGCAATATACTCTACCTCAGCTGTAGATAAAGATACTGATGATTGTTTCTTTCTTATCCATGATACTAAACACTCACCCAAGTAGAACGCTACTCCACTGGTGCTTTGTTGGTCATCAATACAACCTTCCCAATATGCATCTATCTAGTCAATAAGTGATAGATCCTTTCCTTTTGGACACCATAATCCAAACTTTTTTGTTCCTTTGAGATATTTGAAAATCCTCTTCATTGCTAATACATGTGATTCCTTTGGTGCCGCTTGAAATTGTGCCACCTGTCCAACTGCCTGCATTACATCTGTTCTGGATGCTGTCACATATAGTAGACTTCTAATCATTGACCTGTATTGCCTCTGATTTGTAGACTTTGAATCATCATCTTTGCTCAACTTGCAACTAGTTTGCATGGGAGTGATAATTGGTTTGCAATCTTCCATTCCGAACCTCTTTAGCATTTCTTTGATTCACTTGGTTTGAGAAATAAAATTTCCTTGGTTGCTTTGATGTATCTGAAGTCCCAGAAAGAAGGATAGTTCTCCACGTAATGATATTTCAAATTCATTCTGCATATCCTTTGCAAATTTCTGGCTTAACCTGTCATCATCACTACCAAAAATAATATCATCAACATAAACTTCAATTAATAAAATATTACCTTGACTTACCTTGATGTAGAGGTTGATGTCTGCACTTCCTTTTCTAAACCCTGCCTATTGTAGATACTTATCCAGTCTAGAGTACCATGCTCTAGGAGCCTATTTTAGACCATACAAGGCCTTCTTTAATTTACACACATAATTTTCGTTCTCTGACAACTGAAATCCTTCTGGTTGTTCAATGTAGGCTTCTTCTTCAAGTTCCCCATTCAGAAAATTTGATTTTACATCCATCTGATACACTTTAATATTTTTGGATCATGCATAAGCTAAAAGCAAATGGATTGTTTCCATTCTGGAAACTGGGGCAAATGTCTCTTCAAAGTTGATTCCTTCAATATGTGCATATCCTTTACATACCAATCTAGCTTTGTTCCTTGTAACCTATCCATATTCATTCAATTTATTCCTAAAAATCCATTTTGTGTCGATCACATTCTTATTCTTTGGCCTTGGAACCAATTCCCAAGTGTCATTTTTCTTTATTTGATCCAATTCTTCATCCATGGCCTTATTCCAAAATTCATCCTTGTTGCCTTCTTCAAAATAGTTTGGTTCAATTGTAGATAAGAGTGCTAGGTGTGTTTGTTGTAGTGAATGGATTATTCATCTAGTCTCAACTCCTGCATCTTTGTTTCCGATAATCCGATCTGAAGGATGATTCTTTTGTACTTGCATGCTAGGTGTATTTGGAGACACTTGTTGAACTTGCTCTTATGTTTCTGTCGGATTCTCTTCATCTTCCTCTTCTACTTATTTTTCATCTTTTGCTTCTTCTTCGAAAGGTTGTTCCATTGATTTATTTTCTTCTTCCTTTGATTTTGGTCTGCCTGTTTCATCAATTGTTATGTTGATGCTTTCCACAACTTTGTTCAATCTTAGATTGTAACACTTGTTTACTTTCCTTGTACTTGAGTAACCAAAAAGTACTCCTTTTTCCACACGAGAGTCAAACTTTCCCATTCTGCCATCTTCTCTTTTGATGTAGCATTTGCTTCCAAAAACTCTGAAGTGCTTCACATTTGTTGGTCTTCCTTTCCATAGCTCGTAGGGAGTTTTGTTAGTGTTGTTTCTGAGAATTACTTTGTTTTTAATGTGAACTTCTCTATGCACTGCCGTGTCCAAAATATATCTGTCAATTTGAAATCCATTAGCATTGTTCGATCCATTTCTTGTACTATCATGTTCTTTATTTCAACAACTACATTATGTTGAGGTGTCCTAGCAACAGAGAATTTTCTTTTTATTCCATGAATGCTACAGTACTCCATAAATTCCTTTGAAGTGAACTCTCCTCCATTATCAAATCTCAAGCATTTGATTTTTGAATCCATTTCATTTTCAGCCATTTCCTTGTAGATCTTAAATTTTTCAAAAGCTTATGACTTATTCTTGAGAAAGCAAACTGCAGTGATTCGTGTATAATCATCAACTAATAACATAAAGTATTTCTCACCTTTTGAACAATTATAGATTCTTCAATTTCTTCTCCCAATCCTATGATTGCATTCACTGTTTCATCGACTCGTAAGAAGTACGCTGCAATATTCTCATCTTTAGTTGTTCGAACTGACCTTTGTAAGTTTGAAGCTTTGCTGCTTTGACTTTTGAATCTCCTTCATAAATATTTTGAAGCTTGTCCCAAATATATTTAGCGGATTTACAATGTGAAACTTTGGTGAATACCATTTCACTGAGACCATTCAGAAGTGCATTTGTCACTTTGGAATTATTCTGACCGAGTTTCACTGCTTTGTCATTTGTTGGTGGAACTGCTGGTGCTGTGTATCCATCTACAATTGATTGCCAAATTTCAAATCCCTATGCCTGTATATATGTCTTCATCCTTATGCTCCAAAAAGCATACTTTTGTCCATCAAACTGTGGTATTCCATTTTTATACAAGTTGTTTCTCTCCATGATCTATCTTTCAGTGGTTAAACTAATTTCTGAAGGAACCTGCTCTGATACCAATTGTTGGATTATTGAGAGGGGAGGTGAATCAGTAATAGAGCAATTATAATCCTTTTTAAACCAAATAATCCAAGTGTTATATCAATGTAGAATTATCATCCAATAATGAGCAATGAAAAAATGAACAATCATATACATACACAGTACACCAGTGTTTTACATGGAAACCCAAAGCGGGAGAAAACCACAGAATGCTTTTTATTATATGTCTTGAAGAATTACATTCATTGGAAGCACCAACTTCCTTTGTTTTCCAGCTGCAACTGGAAGGAGGACCCAACCCCCTAGTTTCTCTATATACAACCTGAGGGAAGCTCCAACTCCCCAATTCTCTGGCTACAACTAGGAGGAGGCTACAACCCCCTATGTTCTCCGGCTACAACCGGAAGGTGGCTACAACCACCTGTCCTTGCCCCGTCCAACATCTCTGACGTATAAGTAGAATGATGGAACCTCTGTCACACTATCACTTTGAGATATATCGCTTTAAACCTGTACCAATAAACTTGAACCATGCATCAACCATGCATCAACTTGTACCTCAACCTGTAATCAACCTGTACCATAAACAAGTGCATCAATCATGCACCAACCTATACCAAACAACCTGTAATCAACCTGTACCATAAACAAGTGCATCCAACCATGTACCAAGTAAGTACCAATCATGTGTAAACTATTCATCAACTATGACTCATCAATATGTACCAACATCATCAACTATACACCTCATGTATGTGCCAACTGATCAACTACTTGTCTCAACCATGTACCCAACATGTACCTTAACCAAAATCCCTCATCAATTTCATTATCCAAATATGATTTTTAACTCTGTAATAGACCTGGTATATATGATCACATACATGCAACCCTTCCTTAACTTTAACAGCGATAGACTAGCATTTTCATCAAAATTTTCTTTAGCCTCACATGACTAGTTTTGGATTAGTCAACAACCCTAACTTGAAATAATCATAACTTTGTACCTGTAATGAAGAAAGATATGAAACTGATATACAATGTTCTTCAGTTTTTTTTATGCAATTCCTCCAGGTGTCACTACTTGGAACCTCTCAGAAAAGGATTTATAACAAGAATGGCATACCTGGATGAATTATGGCTTATTCTAGAGAGCGACCTTGTAGAGCATGCCCCACACGGAATATTTGTTGAATCGATCTAAAAATTTTAAAAAAACATACTAAAGATTGTACTCTAACCAACACATTTGTTATTACTAAATTTGGATCTGTTATGAATAAGTTATGATGTTTTTACCCGAAACACCTGTTTTAGACTAGTTTCAGGACTAGCCACAAACCCTATTTTCCACGGAGTGTGACTCAAAAAATACAACGACCCACAAGCTGAATTTTTTACCATGGATAATGGGATATGTTTCCTCAATGGAATAGAAATTTCACGATCTGAATCATTCCAGAAACAAATTTATTGACAAAATGGTGAGATGACCTGTAAATAACATACCTTAGAAAGCATCATCAAAAGAATTTATCCTTCCTTGAATTTTAGCCTTCTTTTCTTCACCTTCCCTCAGAAATTCGGATTAGATATCCTTTGGTTACCTCAGACACCTATAGATATCCAATATGCTCAAGTGTGTTCTAAATGAGAGAGCCTTGCCTCTTATTTATACTCTCCAAGTAGCTTCCTTAAAAACATCTTCTAGGTCACTTTGTCCACTTTCCTTATTTTAGGGTTAACCCACTTCTAATTTCTCCATTAAATTTATTATTTAAATAATTTATGTTGTATTCAATTTGAATTATAGTACACTCATCACTTCACTTTATTGTTTACCTTCTAAAATCTCTTAAACCACTTTGACTACTTTGACCTTTTGGGGCTTCTAGATGACATATGAGGGTCCTCCAACTTCGTAAGGCCATAACTCTCAAACCGTGAGAATTTATGTGACATTCCACATACCACCAGAAATGGAATGACATGTACTATCCATATAGAATAGTATTACCTGCAAATATATAAAAACTCATACCATTATCCATCAAACAAACTTGGGTCCATTACCCAAACCTGGGTTCTCCAAATTCTTATGGCCATAACTCTCTAACCATGAGGATTTATGTGACGTTCCACATACCACCGAAAATGGAATGACAAGCACTATCCATATAGGATATTTTCACTGACAAATTCACTAACCTTGATCTCATTATTCCACAAATAATCATGGGTTCTCTAACCATACTTCTAGGATAACTCAATCTGCAAAGCGTCTTCCCATGAGGGCTTTCACCATAAGGGGAACCACTTTGGAATTCATCCTTTTTTATTATTATCAACCATGAAAAGACAATAATTAGTCATCTTTACATCAAACAAACTTGGGTCCATTACCCAAACCTTTGTTCTACTAGGATTTCTTCAAGGGTTGACATCAATGACAACCAACCTTAATCAACAGGTGTATTAAAAAAAGACATTAAACATGATATTTTCCTAAAACATATTGTATATATTATGGAAGTTATGCATTTTTATTGTCATATCAAAGCCAAGAATAAGGCTACACAAAAGTATACCATTGAATCATATGCAAGAAGCATAGATCGTTTTGGGTTCATAAGAAAACCATACCTCAACCGAAAATGTTGACACGTCAAAAAATGGATGGAAGAAGAGAAAAGGGACTATGTTTCAATTGTGAAATAAAGTATAGTAAAGGGAATAAATGTGATGAGAATAAATTATTCTACATAGACTGTGAAGAGGAAGAAGATCAAGAATTGAAACCATGACAGGATCTAGATCTAGAAGATACTACTCCAATGATATCTTGACATGCATTAGCCAACATCAATACTCCACAAACCCTTAAGATACAAGGATACAACAAAAAGAAAAAAGTAAAAATGTCGATTGAGTTTGGTAGTACCAATAACTTCATCAATTAGAAATTAGAAAAATATCTCAATTTCTTTGTATTTCCATCACCAGAGTGTTATGGGGGAAATCCCCCTAATCTCGATCTAGCTACTAGGCAGAGCCTTGACACCCTAAAAGATAGAAAAGATTTTATTCTACCCCGAACCAAACACAACCTTACGATAATTAAAGGAAGAGAAAGAAGATAAAAATGTGTACCTTAAGTCCTTACAACTGATGATTATCCCTTTCGGTCATTGCTTGTTCCACGATTGTAGGCCTCCTCATAAGACAATGTTACAGAACAAACTATGATAGCATATGCTTAATTATCAAGATTATCTAAAGAGTTAGTTATTCATGAAGAAGTTCATAAACACAAACACATAGACATAAAGATCTGGGAAAATAAATTTTCTCTTTTATTAATAACAAAATTGGAGGTTACAACCTGAATTTTGTTGGCATCGGTCCACGAACTTCGCCTGGGTTACTCTACTTTGTCTCCAAGTGCATTATTCTCAATACTATATTCACCACAAACATGCCAATATAAGGGGGAAAGGATGGATGGTATAAGGAATATGGATGGAAGGGAATGTTGAGGATGAAACTCAGAGAAGAATGCAGAAGGCTTAAGAAACAAGGGAGAAAATTTGGAAGAGTTCTCTTGCCTCTAGTTTGATATATCCAAATGACCCCCCCTAGGGCCCTTTTTATATGAACAAATGATGGTTAATTTGTTTCCAGAAGGGCTACAAGAGGTAATATGGTTGAAAAACCTAAGATAGCCCATAAACTCTGCCGGAAGCGGATTTATATTTTTTTGTCACTTTTTAGAGTACACGCGTGCTTTCAGTAGTACAACAAGTGTATGTACATGGTATTTTAGGCATGAAAATAGAATATGTACGTTCTCTTCCTATACAAAAAGGCATGTATTGATCCAAATGGATCTAAGTGGCCATCCACATTTTCCACTGAATCACCATTTTGAGCCTATGGTTTTGATAAACCATGATATTCACTTGTTTGATGGGGAATGGAATGGAATGTCATCTTCATTTGTTAATTATAGACATCATTTAATGATTTCCTAGTGGCCTTATGTACATTCCTACAACATAGCGTTAATGCACCAGATCCCATTAGAACTCCATAGTTAAGTGCGCTCAGGCTAGAGTAGTATCGGGATGGGTGACCGCCCGGGAAGTGCTGGTATTTTACATGCCTATGGAATTTTATAAACTTAGTCCAATTTATCCCACATGCATCATGGGAATTGTTCTCCTCCCACTCTCTCATATATAATTGAGGTGAAGGAGGCCCTTTAAGCATGAAATGGAGTGTGATGTAAAGCTTCTTGTGAATGAAGCATAGCCAACATCACTTTCTTTTTAGAGATAAGCTACCCCATTTTTCCAGTTTGTGCTCTACAATGTTTTTCTATCTTATTCAGTAATAGAAGTTGGGTTTCACTGTATTTATGTGTTCTCTTCTATATTTTTGTGTATTTCATTGTTATATCTCAATTATATTTTTTCCTTCATGTCATTCTCAAAATAATCTGGATCAGTGGTATCAGAGCAATCTGCTCCTTGTCATTTCTCAAAGCAGGTCCCCAACGAGGTCAGGGTATAGAGGTTTGGGTCTCAAGCTAGTTTCGCTTGAGGACAACCAATCTCGCTAACCCAAGTGACCTCGCATGGTGGAAGAAAATAAATATGACAGAGCAAGAGATCCTTTCAAGACATTTCTCGAGGAAGCCCTCATGCAACAAAGGAACGAGATGATGGACAACTTCGCTCAGATCCTTCAAAGAGTACTGATGGAAGTAGCTGAGGCATCTTCAACAAGCAACAATTTCATAAGTGTGATGCCCTTCAAGGTACAAGTCAATTTTGATATCCCCTTATTTGAAGGCCAGATAGATCCAGATGCTATAGAAAAATCGTTGAAACTGCTAGAAGTTTATTACTCTGTCCAAAAAAAATTTGATAGTGAAAAGATCACCTTCATGCTCCTTAAATCCCTTCCCCATGTCAGAGCTTGGTGGGAAGGTTACTAGGAGAGGTACACCGTGGATGAATCTACACTATTTGGGAGAGAGCCCACTTGGGCGGCCTTTGTAGATGCCATAAAGGAGGAGTTATACCCTATCAAAAACTATGATGATCAATACATGAGATGGACAACTCTGCGTCAAAAAAGAGACTAGATGGTGTCGGAGTACACTGATATCTTTCATACCTTGCACTCAAATATGGGTATCAAAGACTCTGAGCAGCACCTAGTTTTGAAGTACCGCAGTGGTCTACACAGGTACATCCAAACACAGATGGATTTCTTATACATCTCCTCACTTGGAGCTGCTTATCAATATGCAATAAAAATTGAGCAGAAATTCAAGCAACAAAGTAAGTGGGAGAAGCATCGACAGAGCAAGGAAGGCCAACCTCAAGAGAGCCAGTCCTAGATGCAGGCAAAGAAGGGTAACGGGAAGTCTAAGAAAGACACCAAAAAGTGGTGTGATTTCCACAACAACCCTTGGCACAACACTGATGAATGTCGCTCAATACATTCATTGGTGGTCGAGCTCAAAGACAAAGATATGAACCCTGACTTGGACCCTGGTTCAAAAAATTATAAAAGAAGACAGATCATTGATGCAGAACCCACTGCTACTGTCGCAACTGCAACAATCCAACCAGAAGAGGATCCTGTGGAGGGGGAGCAACTCTTCCATTCACAGATGTGGGTGAAGGAGACCCCACTACATTTAATTGTTGATAGTGGAAGACAAAAGAGAATCATCTCAACAGAGGTTGTCAAGCAGTTGGATTTTCCAACAACACCACACCCGCAACCATACAACATCGGGTGGCTTCGCTAAGGTCAAGATCTTCGTGTCAGTCAGCAGTGTCTCCTGTCCTACGGCATCAAGCCCTTCAAGAATGAGGTATTGTGTGACGTTGCCCCACTGGAAGTCTGTGATGGTCTATTAGGAAAACCATATATGTGGATACGTCATGCTATTTATGAGTCTTGACCCTGTAGTGTTATTTTTACTCTAGGGGGTCAGCTATACATGATACCAGAGGTAGATCTGACTATTTTCCCACCAAAACAATGCCACAAAGTAATCTCTCATACTGCAAAGTTTATCGTCTTCACAATCCAATCAAAAAGTGAACAGAAGGACACTGCAACCATTGTAGCCTCAGCCCAAGAACTTTCTATCCAACAGAAAAAGATAGAAAATATTGTAGAAGAGTCCCAAGATGTTCTTGTTGCACCTACGGGGGTGCCTCCACACTGCCTAGTCAAGAAAGGTTATAACAAAACCCTTCATACTCTTCATGTTGCATCTTCACCAACAGAGTCCTCCCACACTCAAGTAGATCATGAAGTTATATTGGTTGAACATATCCAACCCCTCCAACAATAGGTTCATGACAGCCTTCAACAAGCTAAGCATGACAACTTGTTCAACAAGGAAAGAAACACACCAAGCTTCAGATTTAGAAGAAGTCTCCCCGTCTCCCATGGGAACTTGATGCAATGGGGACCATTGCTTCCTAAGGTGGGAGGAATGATCCAGATGGATCTTGGTGGCCATCCACCTTTTCCAATGAATCACCATTTTGAGCATGTGGTTTTGATAAACCATGATATTCACTCGTTTGATGGGGAATGGAATGTAACGTCATCTTCATTTGTTAATTATAGACATCATGTAATGATTTCCTAGTGGTCTTATGTACATGCCTACAACATAGCGTTAATTCACCCGATCCCATTAAAACTCTGAAGTTAAGCGCGCTCAGGCTAGAGTAGTATTGGGATGGGTGACCGCTTGGGAAGTGATAGTATTTTACATGCCTATGGCATTTTATAAACTTAGTCCAATTTATCCCACACGCATCATGGGAATTGGTCTCCTCTCACTCTCTCATATATAATTGAGGTGAAGGAGGCCCTTTAAGCATGCAATGGAGTGTGATGTAAATTTTCTTGTGAATGAAGTGTATCCAACATCTCTTTCTTTTTAGTGATCCGAAAAGATCTTTTACATGACTATGGTTGAGTTATTATGCATGTATTGATTAACCAATTAGGAAGCTTAAATAAAGAGGAAGAAGTATGAAAACCATATACACATGTGCATATATGACATAAAGCATAAAATAACAGCAAACCATAACACCAATGTGATAACGGAGTTCAACAATCTCGCCTACGTCTACGGGCCTTGTCTCAGTGGGCTTTGCTTATTTATGTTCGAAGTTTTAAATGTACATCATGATAGTGTCAAAAGGTTACAACAATGATTTGGTCATGTTCTAATAGATCTCATGAACCCATCAAAATGGATGGCACCCAAATCGGATGAACGAGGCTCCCATAAATGACCCGCAAAGGTGCGCTCCTCAATAGCTTCCCTGCATAGAAATGGCCTTTGGCTCAACAATCCGGTAGCATAAACATGTTCTGAACCACCAATGCTCTCCCCATGGTCTCAATAAGGCTTGGTTTATATAGGCATGAAGCTGGTAACCATCTCCCAACTTCCTCCCAAGATCTGGCCTCAAAAAGGGCCCAATATCTCCCAATAATGGCCAAAATCTCCAATAACAGGCCTAAAATCAATATAAAAATCCAAATAACAAACTAGAAAACCCACTTTGAATAAATAAAGGCATAATCCCCCTATGGTCTAGTGCGTGCCCTTGGTTTCCGCGTGGAGGTTCCTTGTCCATATGACCCACGCCAACACACAACTCCAACGCCCAAGTAACGGAACCTAGACACATGTGATCGGGGGGGGTGTTACACTCCACTGTTTTTTGCGCCATACAACTTACCCATGGACCATGGTCATACTACGGAGGTCACATGGAAATGTTACGTCGGGGGATGGGGCTAGACCCCAGCCCATCCTCCGCCAAAATTAGCATAGAACAAAACTTAATTATAAATTTTATGCCTATACATAATAAGCAACACATGTGGAGGGTTGGCTAGCCTAGCCCTCCGAAGGCCTAGCCTGGTGGAAGGTCTCTAGTTCGAAACTTGTAAACTCATCAAATTTTTCAAATCCAAATGACCAACACCTGGGTGCCACGTGGTAGCCCACGTCTAGGCCATGGGGCACCACCTCATTCATCAATATCTCGAGCCACGCATCAAATGTCGATTCGACCAGCTATCTTCCACCTACATACCACCTGTCAGCACTGTACTCTACCATGTCTCATCGTACATCATGCCACATGTCACCCTTTCAGTGGTGAAACGTGTCACCTCCCGGTTGGTCCACCTGTACCTTTCATGTCAGCAGTTCACTGTGCCCCTTCCATGTCATTTGTACGGCCTACTGCCATGTGTCATGCTGCCATGTCAGCATGATGATGTCATCATGATGTCAGCATTGACTTTTTGCCTATTGACCTGTTTAACTTTTTGCCTATTTGGCGAAATGAATAGAACGCGATATCAGGAGCATACAATGTTCGTTGAGCCTGTTCAAGTTGTGTTGGGTTTGTATCGACGATTCCTACACACACTTCCATTTTGAAGCCATTCTGAGAAGATTGATTGTTAGGCCTTTATGAGCCCCATCAAGCTCCTGGATCCGAATCTATATCATTTAGAGATAAGCTACCCCATTTTTCCAGTTTGTGCTCTACAATGTTTTTATATCTTATTTAGTAATAGAAGTTAGGTTTTACTTTATTTATGTGTTCTCTTCTATATTTTTGTGTATTTCATTGTTATATCTCAGTTATATTTCTACCTTCATGTTGTTCTCAAAATAATCTGGATCACATATACCATACAAGAAGTTGTTTTTTGAGAATAACTCCATCAAAAAGGGTTGGAAGATGTATGAATGAGTGGGCCAACATCAACAATGCATAGAAGTGACATTTTTAGTTATAACAGATGCCCCCTAATGTGTGAGGTCAAAAGAGAAATTGATGGTCGAAATACATTACAACATATTTAATAAAGTGGGAAAGTATTGGAGTCGAGTAAACCCAAACAAGTATCTGTGAGCACGTCATCTGCAATAAGATAATAATAATCATTGAGGTAGACATTCTCATGCTCGAGACAAACTAAGCATGGCTTCTAATAAAGTACACTGCAAATCCATGTCATATATATAGTAATCATGGCTACACGACCAATTTGTGTGCCAATATAAAGTGTAGCAGCGAACGATACATATCGGATCTACATCTCAAAATCATCAGAATATATACAATTTCATAGGAATCTTCAGGAAGCATTAATGCCTATGGCTGGAGATGAATAACTCGAGTAATAGCTTCAAGATATTCAATACTCAAGTAGGATTATAATAGGAGTGTAAAACTCACTACTCTAAGGTCTTCGACATGTTGTCGTGAACATACTGGAGGACCTTGATCATCAGGCACCGAACTTCATTGATTCTGAATGTGAAATTAACAATACTCTTGGGATGGCCGACTCATGAAGGTCAAGAGACTTATCATAGAATGGCCAACTCAGGTTGCAAGACTTCCCCTTGGACAAGATCACAATAGATGAAAAGACTCAGGAAACATGTTATTGACATAAGTTTGTGGCACAGGAGGCACCACAAACTCTCCATGTGTTTGGAAGAGTAACAAAATGGAGGAGGACATAGCTCTATGTAACGAAGACATCTTCCTAAGGCCATACTAGATCCCAATGCTTGCAGAAAAAAATGGAAGGATGCGCTCTGTCCAAGGGTGACTAGACTGTTTCCAACAAAAGAGAATGTTTCCTCGTCCCCTCTTTTTGGAATATTTGATTTTTTTGTCTTTTTCATGTATTTAACGAGCTTTAAAAATAATAAAACAATGTTATGTTACAAATGAGGAACGAGTTTCATGGGCAATAAAATCGATTTCAAGCACATGGAACATATTGATTCTCAGTGCAAGGAGACATGTGTAGGATAAGGACACTCGAGAAAATTCCTCCATGGGTCAAGGTGTCAAATCGCAAGGGAAAAAGTGATACAAGGCTTGCACCTAAGGAATGCTCTAAAGGTTCAGTAATAACAACATGAAGTTGGCATTAGGCCAAAGACACAAGTATGATACATGCTATGTGATTACAGCATGACACAACGAGACTCCTTCCATGTAAAGTTTTATGAGCCCATAGAAGGTAAGCTCGGTGTTTTTTCACTTTTAGAGAGTCTAAAAAACACTAAAAGAAGACTCCAGAGTGATATTTTTTGTAAAGTTAGTCTCCAGGGCCCGAAAAAGAATAAAATATTACCAAGGAGAACTCTTCTGGTCACTAGGGCCAGAGTATTCATTTTTCGTAATTAGTCCAGTTGGTCTGGAAAAGGGTTAAACTTATACTGAAAGGACATCTCTTCAAAACCATTTTAACGAGTGTGATAGAGACAAGATCACTTAGATATATTTTCAATTTTAAGGAGTCTGAAAAGAGATTAACTATGGACTCACCTCCTTTTTTGTAATTTAGTCCCCTAAGCCCGAAAAAGTATAAAACATAACATAGGAGAACTCTCACGATGAGACATGTCTCCCGAGGCATACCTTTTTCTTGAGTAATCTATTGGCTGGAAAAAGGGTTAAACTTATGCCAAATAGATATTCTTTCTAGACCAATTAACAAGTATGAAAGAAACAAGGTCACTCGGTGATCTATTCTTGTTTAGGGAGTCTAAAAAGGGCTTAAAGAAGACTCCAAGGGGTTTTCTTTTTCGTAAATAATCTCCAAGGACCGAAAAAGAGATAAACCGAAACTAGGGAGAATGACCTCTTTTTTGCAAATTTAGTCCCTCGCGCCTGAAAAAGGGTTAAAATTACACTTGTGAATACTCTCCTAGCGAACCGTAGCTCCTAGGGTGTACCTTTTTCATAAAAATAACCATCTGGACCGAAAAAGGGGTAAACTATCGCCTGATAGATGTGCCTTCAAATTTCACTTTGATGAGCATGAAGGGAAACAAGATCGCTCGACAATCTTTTCAATTTTAGAGAGTTTGAAAAGGGATTAAAGAATACTCTAGGGGGGCTCCTTTTCTTATGTAATCTTAACGAGGCCGAAAAAGATAAATAATTCTCGTTAGATGTCACTTTCAAATTTTAAGTGAGCTTGAAAGACAACAAACCATGCTCTTTGGGAGTCCCCCAGGCATAGGCCAGAAAAAGATAAAGAAGAATGAGGCTTCAAACAAAGTCATGGCGGGACTAAAAGGACTCCCAACCCTATAGGAAACTCACAACATGGACGTAAAAATGCAAAACAAGGATCTACCTAGGGCATCCATAGGGGAAATGATCTACCACCTAATTACGACACTTCTAAAGTAGCATAGAAGGTTCTGTGTCGCACTTCGGTGGGGTTGATCCTATGGAAAAGTGGAAAACGTCAATAGAATGTAAAATGCAAGGCGGTGAGAACCTACCCTAAATGCAAATGGTGAAATCACAACATCATCACAAGATTGAAAAAGTAGTACCCATTCATCAAACAATACCAAATCCAAATGAAGAATAAGTTTAAAGGACCAAAAGATCACCAAGAAGAATCATAACATCCACCGAGCGACCAAAAGAGAAGAAAATAGGTCAAACAGGGTCAAAAATCTATAAATAGAAGTAAAAAGGAGCATTTTTACCATTATATTTTGAAAAGTGCCAAAAATAACCAAAACCCTCTTCCTTCAAATCGACATTTGGAGAGCATCAATGGAGAAATTCAACTCATTCTTGGCCAAGTAAGTAAATTTTCCCTTTTATTGCAAATTCATCCATTCATTTCAAGTTTTAGATATATTTGGGGGTCATGCGCTCCAAAATTTAGCTCCACTATTCATGTATGCATGATTTTCATAGTCATTGCACATATGTACGCTGGCTGAAATACTCTCAGCAAGTGTATGTATGCGACTGACACCAAAAAAGGGCGCGTACATGCTTAAAAAGTTTGAAAAAGAGAAGCACTGACTCCCAAAATGTTGACATGACTCAGGATGTATGTACGTTGGAGGGAAAGAGAACATGAAGAGGTTGATCAAATGGTCGAGGACAACCCAACGATAGTGGCAACATTGAAACAATGCGGGTTATGGAAATTTTTCCAATTTCCCCTTATGAGAGCTCAACCACGACTGATAAACCATCTGGTAGAGTATTGGAATCCAAATGCAAAGGCTTTCATGATAGAGGACCAATCACTAACACCCACCACTGAAGACCTTTACTTCTTAACCGGTCTTTCTAAGAGGGGAGAACCGGTAAACTTGGATACATTCCCTTCCGGGCCATACCACATATCCCACTACATTGATATGTATTGTGAGGCCGGCACAGAGAAGGTGGGGTCTCAAGTGCCGATACAAAATATCGAGAATCTGAGTTTGAAGGTGGTACTATATATGATTGGGCAGATGACAGGGTTCATTGCACTACACCAGGCTTCATGGGCCTAGATGCATGGCGTTGTGCAATGTCTACAGCCGATTATTTTCGATTGGAGCACCACTATGTTCAATTACATGAAAATTCAACTAACAGAGTGAAAGTTGAGACATAGGAGGAACTTTGGATTTGGGACAGTGTTGTGCGCATTCTTCTTTGAAATAGTGCTAGGGATGAATCCGAGGGAGGGTGTGCAAGGGCACATAGCCTCCTTTCCATCACTGTGCAGATGGGTTGCTTTGATGCCACGCCAGGGAGGAGGAAGAGTACGCGAGGCCTATGACGACAAGTTCTTCGAGTGGTGGAAATGATAGATTCCAGCCATCGAGGACTACCCATATGTAGGTATCAGTTTCTTGAGGGACCCAGACGTACCTATGCCCCCTGGTGTAGCACATGGTGACATAGGTATTTACTCATATTTTTTCATTTTTAACTTTTTAATTTTTCAATTTAAAAAAAGAAAAAAAAGAAAAAAAAAAACATGTTTTTGGTAATGTCACAATACTAAATTAAAACTTTTTATGTACAAATGTGGGGCCAGTACGACCAACAAACTTCCCTCAAACTCGATGTCGTCCACAAGAGCAGATCCAGCCAGGAGGAGTCATAGAAGAGGCAAGGCCATCATCAACAGAGGTTGGGAGAGTCCTGAGGCAAGTAGAGAGGAACATGGCATCCCTCACTCATAGTGTTCCCATGGAGGAGATCGAGGATCTGTCACCGTCCATGCAGACTCACGTAATGGGAGTACACAGGGCATGGGTCCAGCTATTCCGATGTCTAGCCAATGTCGTCGTCTATTATACTAGGGCCAATATTCCTAGATCTTAGATTAGTGTTGGAAATTATGCGTGCCCAGGGAACCCTTTTTGTATCTCCCATATTTATTTAGGGCTTAAGCCCGACGGTGTATTATTGACACTTTTGAGGCCTATGGCTCACATTTTGTACTGTGACATTAATTTGGACATATTATATACATTTTAATATCTTTTTGTTTTATGGACATGTAGTTTATTGTATTTTTTCACTGTGGTAGATGTCAAGTGAATCTGAGGGATTTTCACTATTGTATATGGAAGATGTCGCTAGACCTAGAATAGGGGGATTTTCCCCAGTGGAGTTGCCAATTCTACTATGGGTAAAATCCCCCTAATTCGGTTCTAGCGACTAGGCAGAACCTTGACACCCTAAAACACAAAAAAGATTCTATTCTACCCCGAACCAAACACAACCTTATGATAATTAAAGTAAGAGAAAGAAGATAGAAATGTGTATCTTAAGTCCTTACGGCTGATGATGATCCCTTACGGTTGTTGTATGTTCCACAATTGTAGGCCTCCTCCCAAAGCTAGCCTAAGACAATGTTATAGAACAAACTATGACAACATATACTTAATTATCAATATTATCTAAAGAGTTAGTTATTCATGAAGAGGTTCATAAACACAAACACATAGACATAAAGATCTGGGACAAGAACGTTTTTCTTTTATTAATAACAAAATTGGAGGTTACAACCTGAATTTTGTTGGCGTCGCTCCACAAACCTCGTCTGGGTTCCTCTACTTTGTCTCCAAGTACACTATTCCCAATACTATCTTCACCACCAACATGCCAATATAAGGGGAAAAGGATGGATGGTATAAGGAAGATGGATGGAAGGGAATGTTGAGGATGAAACTCAGAGCAAAATGCAAAAGGCTTGGGAAACAAGAGAGAAAATTTGGCAGAGTTCTCTTGCCTCTAGTTTGATATATCCAAATGACCCCCCTAGGGCCCTTTTGATATGAGAAAATGGTGGTTAATTCGTTTTCAGAAGGGCTACATGAGGTAAGATGGTTGGAAAACCTAAGATAGCCCGTAAATGTCGTCAGAAAGAACGGATTTTATATTTTTTTGTCACTTTTTAGATTACACGCATGCTTTCAGTAGTACAGCAAGCGTATGTACACGGGATTTCAAGCATGCAGCTAGCGTATGTATGTGCTCTGCCTATACAATAGGGCACGTATACCATAAAAAAAGTTTATTTTTTTAGAATAACTTCAAAAAAAAGGGTTGGCGGATGTATGAATGAGTGGACCAACATCAAGGATGCATAGAAGTGGCATTTTGAGTTATAACACAGAGATTCCAGTAATGATTGTAGATGGAGGCACCATAATTTTTTTTGGGAAGTCCCATAGTATTAGGCTCAATATGGGGGAGTACTCTTTGGATAGTCGCATGATTGTCATCCAAATGGGTGTTTTTGATGTTGTATTAAGGGTCCAATAGTTACAATCATTGGGAATAGTGGCCCATAATTTTCAATATCTTTTCATGAGATTTTCCTCAGAACGCAAGGAAAAAGAGCTTATAGGTATCCAATGGATACCCTATAAGGTGATAATCTCTAATAGCATGATAAAATTACTCAAAAATGGACACAATTGTGTAATTTCACAATTTCACTCACTAGATGTTCAAATATATATATCCTCTGCTCCATTGGATCTCTAAAGAGTTATCAACAATCATTCCAAGGTATTTGGATAAATTCCTAAGGGTCTTCCACCTACTCAATATCATGACCATGCTATTAATTTGCAACAAGGAAGTATACCACCTAACATCAGGCCTTATAGGTATCCATATCCATAGAAGAGTGATACTAAGCATATGATCCAAGAAATCTTAGAGGTTGGCATCATCCAACCTAGCCAAATTTCTTTCTCTTCACCAGTGGTGATGGTTACAAAAAAGGATGGTTCATGGCATATGTGTCTAGATAATAGACAACTAAACAAAATTACCATCAAAGATAAGTTTTTTATTCCTATTATTGATGAAATATTAGATGAATTGCATGGAGCAAGTTTATTTACTAAGTTGTATCTTCGTTCGAGATATCATCAAATCGGAATGAGGAAGGAAGACATTCCCAAAATAGCTTTTAGAACACATGAAGTTCATTATGATTTTTTGTTTATGCCATTTGAACTTACTAATGCAACTTCAACATTTCAAAGCTTGATGAAATCTATTTTCAAGCCCTTCCTTAGAAAATTTGTGTTAGTATTTTTTGATGACATACTAATCTACAACAAAACTTGGGAAGATGATGTACAACATGTTGATAGAGTATTACAACGATTGAAATATAAACAATTTTTTGCAAATCCTTCCAAATGTGCCTTTAGGGTTCAAGAAGTGGAATATTTGGGTCATATTGTATCTCATGAAGGTGTAAAAGTGGACACTAACAAAATTAAAGCTATGAGGGAACATCCAATTCCCAAAACCTTGAAGAAACTTAGAGGACTCTTAGGATTTACAAGCTATTACCATAAGTTTGTCAAGAACAATGGTCAAATATCATCGCCTCTAATAGCATTATTAAAGAATTCCTTGGACTCAAGAAGCAACCAAATATTTTGAAAAACTTAAGAATACTATGTGTACAACTCCTGTCCTGGGCACAACTGACTTCAAAAGAACATTTATTGTGGAGTGTGATGCCTCAATCCATGGAATTGGTGCAATTTTAATGCAAGAAGGAAGGCCCCTTTCCTTTGAAAGCAGCCAAATTAAGGGAAAAAATTACTCAAACCCATTTATGAAAATTAAACGTTGGCAATACTACATGCAATTAAGAAATGGAACCTTACCTAATATGAATTCACTGCAAAGTAAAAATTGATCATGATAGTTCGAAGTACTTCTTGGAGCGATGATTATCTTTAGAAGAACAAAAAAATGAGTTACAAATATTATAGGTTGTGACTTTTAAATTATATACAAAAAAGGAAAACATAATGTTGTGATAGATTCCCTTTCAAGGAAAGAAGAATGAACATAAGGTTCACTATGTGTTATTTCCATTTTGCAATCTGATTGGGTGGAAGAAGTAAGGACAGAATGGAAGCAAGATCAAAATGTATGCAAGACCATTCAACAACTACAAGAGGACCCTAGTTCATTAGATAATTTTATATGTAATAATGTTTTTCTATGGTATCATGATCACCTATATTTATGTAAGAATTCCCAATTCAAATAGAAGGTCCTTCTAGAATTGCACAATTTTCCTATAGGAAGACATTCAAGATTCTTGAAAATGTACCATAGGATCAAGAAGGCTTTTTCTGGGAAGATATTAAAACCGATGTTCAAAATTTTGTTTCCCAATGTGTGGTCTTCCAATATAATAAGGGAGACACAATCAAGACTCCAAGTCTCCTACAACCATTAGTTATACCAAGTCAACGTTGGGAAGAAGTTTCAATGGATTTTATTACAACTTTACCCAAATCTGAAGGAAAGACCATCATCATGGTAGTAGTGGATCAACTGACAAAGTATTTCCATATTCTCTCTCTTTCTCATCCTTTTAAAGCAATTACAATAGCCACAACATTCATGGAAATAGTTCAAAAGCTACATGGAGTCCTTAATATTATTGTAAGTGACAATGATCCAATTTTCACTGGAAACTTTTGGACTGGATTATTTTCTTGTTTGAGTACTCAATTGGCTCACAACTCATCTTAACATCCTTAATCCAATGGGAAAACTAATATTGTGAATAAATGTCTAGAAGGATATCTTCATTGCTTTGCATCTGATCAATAGACAATGGGTAAAGTGATTTCCCTTGGTGGAATGATGGTACAACACATCCATACTTCATAAAAAATGTCTCCATTTATGGAACTTTATGGATATCATCCTCCATCCATCACATCACCCTTGAAAGGGACTGCAAAGGTTCAAGCAGTGGAGGACCACATAGGGAACCAACAATAGGTTCTCAAATTATTGAAGGACAACTTGGTTATGGCATAAAATAGGATGAAACAACAAGCAAATCAACATCACAGTGAAAGGGAATTTGAATTTGGGGATTGGGTAATTATGAGGCTACAACCATATAAACATATGTACCTCAAGTAACAAAATAAGGGAAATAAATTAGCACCAGAATGTTATGGCCCCTATAAGGTTTTGTAAAGGATTGGAAGCATGGCTTACAAATTCTAGTTTCCTACATATTCACGTGTACATCCAGTCTTCCATGTTTCTTTCTTAAATAAGGTAATTGACAACAAGATCCTAGTCCAAACTATTTTACCAAAGATTAATGAAGAAGTGAAAATCATACCAGAACTAGAAACAATCCTTGAAACAAGGATTAAGCAATTGAGAAATCAAGCAATTACTGAGTACCTTGTCAAATGGAAGAACCTACCAATGGAAGAGGCGACATGGGAATATGAGTTCTTCATGCAGAAACACTTGAGGTTAGTCAAGTGTTTAGGAAAACACTTGTTTGAAGGGAAGGGGAATTTTAAGCCTTAGACAAAGCCCAGTGTTATATATAAAACCCCTTATTAATCCCTAGATATTGAATTATTACATTTATAGTGTTATATTTGTATGTAGGCTAGAACCCTTCATTGTACCCTTTCATTATAATTGTGTCCTTTGTCTCCTATATATATATATATATATATATATATATATATANCACACACACACACACACACACACACATACACACACCAAGGAAACCTAGCCTTGGGATCATCTTATCTTGTCTTTTGAATTGGATATATTGTAAAATAAGGTTCCCCCCTCAAAGAGGAATGTATTCATCGGATTTTTATCATTTTTAAGGTGTTGGATCATAACACATGCCAAATAATTAGATTTTAACAAAAAATTCAAAACCAACTATATAAAATAATTGTCATTTGTAATTATATATATATATATATATATATATATAGTCAATGAAGTCCATAAATATGATTTTATACTAACCTTATCCACGAAACTCTCTTATACACTAACCTTCATTGACACATAACAATTCCACCTACAACTCAAGCATGCCATATGAGGATCACATGAATGATGATCAAAATTCCTAATCTATATGGAAGTCCTTTCCTAACTAGACTTTGTTGTGTGGCCTAAAGGAACAACCCCTATCACTCCATAATCATGTTGTACATTGTCTACATATCCATCCTAGTGGGATGCAATGATTACTATACTATGCTAAAGTAAAATATGGGTCCAAGTGGAAATCAAAGTTTGGGTCTCATGAATCTTGTCTGCAATATTAGGATATTGGACAAGAGGGTTAGGCATTTGCTTGGGAGAACATAACCCTCTAAATGGATCATGCCTAGAATTATCTTGAGCTTATGAATATCAACGACCTACCTGCAAGAATTCACCAATGTGAAAATAGTTGACATGGATACCTAAAACAAATTCATCCCATAATTTTTTAGAGAAAATATAGTGGCACCTCCCTATTATTGCAATGAGTTTTGTCAAAAACTATAAGCCACCTATCCATCTAGATATCTATAAATGGTTGATATTTGTTCAATTCTATGCAAATATGCATATTTCTCCTTTGATGGTGTTGGCAAATTCAAATGTTAATAAACAAGGCCATGAGATCATGTTTTTGAATTTGTACATCTTTCACCTCATTCTTATCTAAACCCATCATACAATATTTATACTTCTTAGCCATGTATTCAAAATATTAGATAATTAGATAATTACCCTTGGGCATGGGCAATGGAAGATGAAATTGTTTCAAGGGATATATTGAGGGAAAATATTAGATAATTAGATAATTACCCTTGGGCATGGGAAATGGAAGATGAAATTGTTTCAAGGGATATATTGAGGGAAAGGAGTGTGTTTTCTTTGATATTACTAAAACAACTAATTAGACTTTCAATGTTTCAATGTTATTATCAATATCAGTGTTTTTATCTCTCATTCGTGATTGGAGGCTAGGGTTGAGAATTTCTTCAGTCAATGTTGATGGGTTTAGGTTTTAATCATGTGTATGCTCCTTGTCAATATAATTTATAGGCTACAATTGAACAAGAATAAAATATATTTCTTTATTTGTAGGATTTAAGAAGTGTAAACATAATAGTTGGATAGATAAACCTAACTTGAATTCGAAGGAATTTGTCAATTCGGTCTAGTCCAAGTAGACGTATGATAGTGTTCTACTCTCGATCGAGAGATGGAAACAAATCTCAACCGAAATTTTCTCTCGGTGAATAGTTTTTAGTCAAATCAAAACAACAAAGTCTACTGATTTTTTCAAAAACATGCAACTTCAACAAGGGTGAATTCTTGCAAGTTTTAAATATCATTTGTTGAATTTGCTACCAATGGATTAATCTTCAAATCAAGTTTGTAATGATATAAGAAATGTCAATTTTTTAAACAATATTTTTTTTTAATAATTTCATTCTAAACTTTATCACATAATAATTTTATTGTTCTCAAAATCACCTAAAATAAAAATTCAACATCTTCAAAATCTCAATAACAAAATAATAGCAAAAATCATAGTGCACTTTTTTGGATTAATGACCACATCAAAAAGAAAATTGATGCTCACATAAATATGTCAATACAACACCATTTTTTTATTTTACTCTATTTTGATAAATAATTTAAATTAGTATTTAAATCCGAAAAAAACACAAAATATAGTCCAAGCACTAGCACAATCTATGTATATTGTAAGCATATATTTTTTCTTTGAAATGATTAACCATCTCTAAAAATATAGACATCCACATCAGTCACTCATTATCCTTACCTAAAATTTTAAAGTATATGAAGATAATAAACATTAGATTTATCCCACCATGTGTCCATAAATATTTTCTCAAAAATACAAGTACATAGGTTAAAAAAATTCTCTATAAATCTTGTTTTTACTTATGAGTAAAATTCTAAAAAAAAAACGAGTTTAAGATGTTGAAGTATAAGAAACAAAAAAGATTGTAGTTTTTTCGTTGAAACCAATAAAAAAGTTAACCATCTTCATGTTTTCACGGAGTATCCTTAATCCATCATCATCACTATTAAAAGGTGAATGGAATGATTGATTTATCAAATAGATAAATTAAGGTGAATGGAATGATTGATTTATCAAATAGATAAATTATGAGTGAATGCCATTGAAAGTGTATTGAATACTCAATGAATAACAATAATATCAACTAATTACATGACTTAATAAATTTTTTTTTTAAATAATATTAATATTAATTAATTATATAACTTAAAAAATTCTCATTCACTTCAAATTATCATTTGATACATTGATTAATTATATAGCTTGATATTTCAATTGCTTTAATATCGACCAATTATTAAGACTCGTAAGATTGACTTGTATCACTAAACTACAAATTCAAAGCCCCTTGATGATAAAAGTATACACCATGACATAATGCACTTAATTATGAGTCTTTCTACTTTTATAGAAATCACTCAAATCTCTTAATAAAAAAATTTACAAAATCAATTTTTAAATAAACAACAAATATCTTTTTAGGTCCATTTTTACTAATTCCATTTTCGCAAGGACTGGGAGCAAAGGAGGAAAATGGCGGGTGGGAAACTGATTTTTGAATCCTGTATTGACACAGGTTTGGGCGACCATGGTGGATACCTGTGTTCACTGATACAGGAATAGTTTCTTGAACCCCTAGGTTGTTATGGATTATCGAGTTTTTTCGTAGTCCTTTGGATTTTACTCTTGGTTAGGTTTAGTCCTAGTTTTTTCATCTGGTTTGTTTCCTAGTGGAAGAATGATCTTTCCCCTTTTTGGGAACTGGACATTGGATCCCATGAGGCGATTTATGTATCTTAGATTATTTCGCTGGAGGTGGAATATTATACATTAACTCTCATATTTCTTGTTTTTCGGAATGCTCTCGCTATTGTCCTGAAGTGCTTTAAATCTACTATGGAACTCACTAGAGTGGAGCCCAAGTGGTAGGTCATTGCAACTAAACTCCCTCCACTTGTCAAAGAAAACATCAGCAATCTGATGGATGTGGCAAATGAATTAGTATGGAAGGATGCGGGTCTATTCGAATAGGTGGATTCGGCTATTTTTCGTAATGCTACATTTATCACCTCATCAAAGCTAGAGCAACGACCACCTGTATTGGATACTTCACATAGCACGGAGCATACATTCGCCTTTGCTAATTGTTTGCATCTGATTTCCAGTCTTCCTGATACGAATACGAATTGTTCTGGTTCTCTAAGCCAGGGGACAAAGGAAAAGGTTGAGCTCGACAGTAAGTGTTTAAAAATAAGAGGTAAGGTATCTGAGAGGTAGGAATACAGCCACAGGCTATGGAAAGAGAAGAAGGAGGTTCATAAAATGGTACTTGGCTCAGACATTGGTTTGGCCGAGACTTGCTATTTGGCACTCTGTGGACTGGTTGGTAGATTGTCGTATAAATACTTGTGTAATGCATCTATTCCAGAGTGGGTTGACCAGAACTAGAAAAAGGAGTTAGGATACTCCCATGAGATAAAATATTTGACAAAGGGTTGGTATGATTTTATTTGTAGATATCTAGAAGACTCTATGAGGTTGTTGTCTAAGAGATGGATGGTGGGTAGGAGTAGTATGATGATTAAAAGATGGAGGTTGGCATTTAATCCGGATACAGAATCTTTCCAGAAGCTCCACCTTTGGGTATTACTCCCTAGTCTACCCTTACATTTGTGGAATGCGGTGGCCATGGAAGCGATAGGTAACTCCCTAGGTTCCTTTGTCTCTTTAGATGACTCTGTTATGATGGCACCTCTAGAAAGATGGGGAAGATACTTGTGGAGATAGATATTCACAGAGGTTTGCTTGAACTTATGGAGATCGACTGGAGAGGTCGTAGAATAGTCCATGGATTGGACTACCTCGGAATACCTTTATGTTGCAGTTATTGTCATGAGACGGTCCATCTGAGAAAGTCCTGTAAGGGCCGAGTAGAAGAAGAAATATCTAAAAATATGGCTCTTAACAGGGACTGGGGGAAATAGAAGACGAAGTAAATTCTACAGGCTTGGACTATGATTTCTCGTAGAAGGAGTCATCCCCATCACCAGAGTGTCATGATACATTATCCGGTAAGTTATCACTGTTCTTTCTAACTCTATATAATTCATTAATATGTCGTTGACTTCCACTGAGTTCCAAAAAGGTTTCCAGTTGAAGCAAGGTCCATAGATATTAAGCATAGCAATCTCCCGATTATTTAATAAACTCCTACATGTTAACAAAATACCACCAACTATGAGATAAGCAACTAGATCAAATAAGTTTTTTTTACCTATCATAACCAATATTGTATGTTGGGATATTTGATTTTGGAAACTTTGTGGCTTATTATTGAATAGTTTAAAAGTAGATGAAAAAATATTTATCTAAATAAAAAAACATTTTCATAGCAATGGTGTTGGTGTGTTAGATAATGATATGGTTAGATTACGATGTAACATAGAATTATGTCTTTCATTACATACATTAATTTATTTTTTACTTATCATAACCAATATTGTATGTTGGGATATTTGATTTTGGAAACTTTGTGGCTTATTATTGAATAGTTTAAAAGTAGATGAGGAAATATATATCTAAATAAATAAAAACATTTTCATAACAATGGTGTTGGTGTGTTACATAATGATATGGTTAGATTACGATGTAACATAGAATTATGCCTTTCATTACATACATTAATTTATTTTTTATTTATCATAACCAATATTGTATGTTGGGATATTTGATTTTGGAAACTTTGTGGCTTATTATTGAATAGTTTAAAAGTAGATGAGGAAATATTTATCTAAATAAAAAAAACATTTTCATAACAATGATGTTAAATTAGGTTGTGTTTCTCAATGTAATTAAAGTTTTTAATAGAGGTATTATATTACCTATTGTATTAAAAAGGCACAAACACAGTTTTAGAAACAAAGGGTATCTTTATTGAATGGGATGCACTACATATGTTTAACTATATTGAGTGTTCCCTTCAACATGTTGAGAATGTTTAAATAAACACTTTGAAGAGCTATGTATCACATAATGGGAAGAAAATTAATGATATCAATTCTAATAAGTCAATACATTTGTTCGGAGTGGATGCACAAAGTTGCTTTCTAAAATCATTGCAAAGGAAACATGTGCTTGATAATAATTTCAGGAATCCACAACACTCTTAAAAAAAAATGCATGCTTTGTTATTTGAATTGTTTTATCCCTTACCAAACCTCCACACATGCCCCATGCATGCCTCCACATTTCCTTCCACATAGATTTTAATCTATGTTAAAAAAGCATGCACGTTTTCAAAGCATGTGTGTGTTCCTCTATGTAAAAAAAATTGGGTCTTAGGGCCTAAACATGGTTGGGGGAGAATGAGGGGATTAATCCCTAAATGAACCTTCTTGAACACAAACACCATATTCAGGAGAGGAAAACACTTGGGCCTTATGTTGTGGAAAATTTTCCTCTACAGACAGGTGAAACCCCCCTTGGATCAAGACTCCCTTGATCCAAGATAGAGAAAAACAAATGGTGTACTACTTTCCCCCTATATCTACTCTATATGCCAAAAATTGGAATGAGAAGATAAGTATGGAAGACTTACCTCTTTAATTCCGGTTGTCCTCACTGATCCAGCTCTTGATCTTGATGTCCAAGCTCCAAGAAGCATCCTGCAAAGAACAAATAAACACCTTCTTCTTCTTCCAATATATTGTTAAACATAATAGATCTATCTATGAAGAATTAGACAAAAATAGGCATGCATATAGTGGACACATAGGTATGAGGGGAATAGGCCAAGTTATGTATTAATGGAAAGCAAACAATATTGAAGCACTTACAATCTCAATCTTGATGTTGTAGCAGCTCCTCCAAGCTCTCCTTTCCAACCCCTTGAATGTTACAAAATCATAAGTATGATGCTCTAAGTTCTCTCTCTTTCACTCAAGCATGGCCTCCATTATACAGCCATTGAGGCTTCACAACCATAGGATCCTTTTGAGGAGAGGATGTGATCAAGTGAATATTTGGTTGAACTAGCAATATTTCCTTGACTTGAATAGAGTAAAGCTAGAACCAATCCCTTAAACAACTAAGATCTATCAGAAAAAACCTCACAAATCAAGACAAAATGGTTGCAATTTCTTCATCTCCCCCCCATATATGGGCGCAGGGAGAGACTATCGCAGTCTATAAGTGTCTTAGGGAGCGATGATCAGGGTTTATCCCTCCTTGTTTATGGGAAGGGAGGCGATGAAGCTCAAACAAAGCCAAAATATCAAGGAACAATGTAGTATTTCGACCTCCAACTGATAGGTTTCTTCTTCAACATGTCTAGGGATTGTGACATACATTTCCTCATGGTGATGAAGTTGCGATGCTTAGGTATGACACTTGGAAAAGTGTGACACTTAAGTGCGACATTTGGTAGTGTGACACTTGTGACACTTAAGTACGACATTTGGTAGTATGAAACTTACGACACTTAGGTGTGTAACACCTTAGGCCCTAATCATAGCTTCTTAGGATCTATCACCATGAACAACACCTACAAACTAGAACAAAATCCATCTCTATCATGTCTTCGATATCAAATTTGAATATGGATGTTATTACAAGGTTTCACACATAGAGGATGGGTCATGTGGCCATGATCATAGTCAAGGAAGGAAACCAAGTGTCATAGGATATTGTTGAATCTTATAAAGCTTAAGAACCTTGAACGAGTCCTTGAACCAACACATGAGTCCTCTATAAGGGTTCTTTGCAAACCTATGAGTGGGATACAGACACCATGAGTAGGTTTGTGCACATAAAATGGGTGTCAAGGTATAAACATGGTTGGGGGGAAACAATGTCCTTAATCCCTAATAGAATTTTCTTGAGCTTAAGCACCATGAACAACACCTAGAAACATGGCATGATCCCTTTCTAGGGAATCTTTAGCACCTAAGTTGAATATGAGTACCATTACAAGGTCTTAGGCATCATGGATGAGTCTTAAGTCCTTGACCATAGTCAAGGGAGTAAAACAAGAGCCTTCAGTGCTAAGCCTTTCTTCTCAGGCTCAAACAACACGGATGAGCCTTAGAACTAACACATATGACCTATGTAGAATATCATTTACTTCCAAGTGGAATATGGTCACTAGGACTAGGTTAGTTGTGAACTAAGAATGGGTATTAAGGTTTAACAAAGGTCAATGGAGGACAACAAGGGTTGTTTTCCCTAATTGAAGTTCCTTGGGCCCAAGCACCATGAACAACACCTATTACGCATGAATCTTCTCGACCTATATAATGCCATGAACACATCCTCGAACCACCACATGAGACTCCTATAAGGTATATTTTGCCTACTAGAGGGATACGAGCACCATGATTAAACACAACATATGCCCTAAATAGGAATTTTTCTTTGGCCGACACCAAGAATGGTTCATAGGGCCATGGTTGGGATTCATTTCCATCTAAGTAGGATACTAGTTCCATGAGTAGGTATTTTGTAGTTGAAATGGCTCTCGAGGCCTAAACATGGTCGAGGAGGGAAATAAGAGACTTAAAACCTAACTGAAACTTCTTGAGCTTAAGCATCATGGTTAGGGTAGGAAAACACCTGAGACTTAGGCCCTAAACATAKATTCTTGGACTCAATCTCCATTAACAACACTTAAAAACCATAACACATGCCCTCTCTAGGGACTTTTTGGAATCAGAGTTTGATATGGACACCATTAGGAGATTTTGCACACTAAGGATGGGATGCAAGGAATTAAMAATGGTATAGGAAGGAAAAAGAGTGCCTTGTGATATTGTTGAATCCTCTCATTCTCAAAATATTTCAATTTTTCCTTGAACCAACACATGTGTCCTTTGTAGGGGTTCTTTACATGCCTCCGAGTGGAATATGTGTTCCATGAACAGGTTTTKTGAATTAGAAATGGTTGTTAAGGACAAAACATAGTCAAGGGATGGAATAATATCCTTAAGCTCTAATTTAACCTTCTTAATCTCAATCATAATGAACAACATCTAGAAATCATAATAGGTGCCCTCTCAAGGGAGTCTTTGGCATGCAACTTCAGTTTGGGTGTCATTATGATGTATTGGGAATCATGGATAGGTCTCGAGTCCTTGAACATAGTTGAGGGAGTGAAATAAGAACCTTTGGCCCTAAACCTTGTTTCTCAAGATCAAGTGCCATGGAAGAGTCCTCGAACCACCACAAATAACCTATAAAGGGTATCATTTGTCTCCAATTGTTAGCAATAAGATAACGAAGAAATAAAAATAAAATGAATCAAAATGAATGCGGAAATAAAACAAATAAGAACTCAATAAAAGAGAGACACTGATATATGTGGTTCACTCAATATGGGCTATGTCCATGGAGAAATAGCTAGTCTTTCATTTATTCATCCAACAAAATGAAGGGATAACACCTACAACACATCCATTGCAACCTCCTCTTAAATATCGCATAATATCCTCTCTCAATCACAATACACTCCCTCACCATTACAATACAATATATATGTATATATAGAGGATGTTGCGAGATCCAAAATCCCTAATCCATTGATTTGTATTAGATTAAAACCGTAATTCCTTAACCAGAATTAGAAAACCATGGGCCAGAAAATTGTGTGCCAAAACCACCAAAAATGGATGCAAAAATCACTCAAAAAAATTTCTCGAGGGATCCAACACCCTTCGCTGCACTTGGTGCAACATAATAGTGCATGGGATAATCATGCAAACAATATAACATCAAAACCCCCACCAAGGATTGGGATCCAAATGGTTGTGAAACAAGACCTTTGAATCAAGAAGATAATCAGGCCCTACAACCAACAATCTCCCACTTGGAGACTTCATCACAACAACTCCACTGCTATTACACCTATTGGACTATGATCTAACTTTGGACCTAGCAAATTTCTCATATTCACCATCATTCTTGAATGTTATGACCCAGGGGGGGCATATATATGGCCAATTGTATATGATATGACCCCAAGGGGGGGCATATATGGGCCTAAATGTACATGTAATGTGTAAATACATATGTAATAGAGGTGGCCTAGTGATAAAGGGGCCTCATGTGCAAGTGTAAACAGCTATATATAAGAGATCATGTATTCATTATTAAGATGTGAATTGTGAAGTATAAAAGGTATTTGGTTATTTGGAGGGGGTTCCCCTATTTTTTAAGGAGTTATCGTGTAACTTATCTATATTGGAGTTCTGCCCCACATTGACATTCTGTACATGGTGTGTACTTTTGTTATTTTATGATATTTTGAGCATTTGGATCATTACATTTGGTATGATGGTATCAGAGCTCAAGGTCTTGGGGTTTCGTTGTTGCATCTAAGACACCTTGGAATTTTTGCTATAAATTTTTTTCCACGACGTTTCAGAAGGAAATTCTTGGACGATATTTAGTATATGGATCAAGGTACATGGGGTTCAAATTTCAGCTCCCGAGGCCTTATACTTTTGGATATATATCCTTTGTAAGATAGGGTTCTGGAATCATCTTAAATTTAGTCATCGCGTAATTTTCACTATAATTTTTTTGTTGTTATGTTTCAAAGTCTGAAACCCTAAGTCTATTCATAGAAATTATAAAGGTAGCAGTGAT
>JASDQU010107348.1:0-28574 GCA_032191745.1 Picea mariana
CTTATGGAAGTATCCAATAATGACGCTATGGAACTTTCAAGGAAAACCCAAAACCTAGAATTCCCAAAATCTCTACTCCTCACCTAGATTGAACTCTCCCTCAATGGACGGTGTGCCCATCTTGCTGGAAACCTTTAACTAGTGCGCCATGTCTCTCCCTTCACTTGTAACTGGTGTACAATCCTCCTATAACTGAGTAGATATAAAGTAGAATGGTGTGGGAGAGTATTTCATCCCCGAGACCAAGATTAGGACAAGATAGGTAGAATATTTAAGCAACAAATCATCCTCTAGGGTTTGTTAAGTCAAAACCCTCAAAACCCCTAAGAGATGGGTCTTCTAGCTAGAAGCTAGATATCCAAATGATAAACATACCTGAATGAATGAATAGAGGCCCTTTACTTTCCTTTATACTTCCTGGTCACCTTGTCCCTCCAAAGTGACTTTAATTTTATTAATATTTAATTAATTAATTAAATCACTTTAATTAATTAATTAACCTTTTTACCTCTGAAAAGTGCCCTATCTCTCCTTGTGGCTTCCCTGGCCACTAAAGGTCACTTCTCACAATCCCATCCTATAGTGTTTCTCCTCCTGATTCCAATGAGCTATTATATTGAGAGGTTCCTCCAAGTAATGTGCCCAAAATGACCTCTTCAGTGAATTTAGTTAACCTATAGCTCAAAATACTCAAAATCATGGAAATCATCGGAAGGCAACGAAACCAAAGMCAACTTGTGTGAAATGGATCATAATGATGAAATGGGATGAGCGATGAAAGAYGGACTCCAAAATTCCTCTCCATAATCCCTGTACTAGCTATAACATCCATGTGGCTACTCTGGTCATCATAAACCTATGCAATGTAATGATGTCCCAAAGTGGGGACATTACACCTATCTCACTCTAACTCCCTCTCTCCCATCCCTATCTCTTTCTCTCTTCTTGTGAGAATGTATTATTTCACACCATGTTAGAACAAGATTGGTTAAGGTGCCAAGAGTCAAGAGAAAGAATTGAAAACACTCTTAAAAGGTTCTAGGAATCAAAATCACCCATGGATTTATGTTACCTAATTGCACGCAGAAACACTGGCGAGCGCTACGTAAATTCTGGTAGAAAATGAATTGTGTAAAGTTATTTTACCATTTTTGAGTCACTAACTTGAAACTTGGACTATGAACAATTGAGAAGGTATTTTTGAAAAATGGAGGAGGTTTTTGTTCATAACATTCCAATAAACAAAAACATCTCTCAATTTTACAAAATGTGGTATTGTTTGAGAAATATTAGACATAGAAGTGGCGCTACCAACTATTTTACAGTTGCGCTACCTAATTTCCTGTAGCGGTCACAGTTTTGATACTCGCCTTGTTGGGAGGTTTACACCTATCCAAGATGATTCAAATGGATTCTCAAGGATCATTTAGATGTCAAGGTACACCTTCACCTAATATTTAGCTACTAAAAAGGCATCATGCAATGAGGTGGAGACATTTTATTAATGACTTCCAACAAATTCCTGAAAATTAACAGTTTGTTGGATTTTTGTCTCTTTGATTATTTCCACCTATCTCCAAGGCTTAGAATCCAATTGAGGAGAAGGGATTCAAATTCATAAGGTTATTTGGATGATATTTTCTATTTAATGAAGGATATCTCTTGAGGAGAAGTGGTTGGATTCATCATTCAAGAGAGAAGAGAGTTAGAGGAACAATTTATTTTCTCAATTGTAAGACTGAGGGCCTATTGTAATTAACATTTCTTCCATTAGAGATTCATGAGAGTTGCTTATCAGACTTTGTGTTCTTTGTTATCATTCTATCTTTTCATCTTGATTGAATAATATTTACAGATTTTGAAGATCAAAAGATACCTTTGGTTAATGAATTCATGAGCTGTAAAGGATTTGTGGTAATTTCTTGTTAATCACAGTTTATTGTTCAATCACTCTTCAATCTATATTACAGAAAGGATCTTTGTTATGTGGTTATTCTTCTCTTTGTTTACCTTCTATTMTTMTATMCATCTTTGCATAAGCCTTTTGTCTGGTAGGCARCTTGATTKCCTTTGATCTGTAGGATGTTATAACTCCATGCCCAATGGAATGTATTTGCAGCAGTCTGATGCCCTCCTTTTTACTCTTCTCTTGTTGATCCACCTTTTCAAACTATTTTAATCCATTTACATTTCTATGTTACCAAGATTAATCTCATTTGAGCATATTGAAAAGCTCCCTAGGAAGAATGACATTGCACAGCTCTAGCTTTAGATGGTGACTGAAGTTGGACACCTTCAAGACTACACATTCACCATGGCGACTCCATTGTTCAGAATATGTTGGTGACTCCACTAGAATAAGAYAAATTAAATGGCTATGAAGKTTATCCTGGCCAGKAGGTTYTCRCCACTCAATTTCTTAGCCATASATGATTATACACATCCTGTGTCTCTTATTKATGAATGGAAAGATCTRCYGCCCAAATTTTATGAAGKTAAGGATGAMAACCCTGTTAAGCATGTTCATGAATTTCATGCTTTGATGTAGCAACTTGACATCCATCATGAAGATATTTTGATGAAAATGTTCATGTATTCATTGGATGGGGATGCATGTAAATGGTATTTCGCATTAACCCCTTCCAACATTTCATCCTTGAAGGATTTACACAGAGTATTCAATGAAAACTGCAAAAGGTTTTATCCCTCTTAAAGTATTTGTCATAACTGTTGTGAGGGATATGTAGAATGTGCTCAAGATCTGTTAGATTATTATGTCAGATATAAATATGAAAAGATTGTATTCATTGTCTAAATGAAAGCATAAAAAATACTCCTGTATTTGGAGAGGTCAACATTCATAACTTTGTTTTAGATGAAAATCATGCGTATGAACAACTAGAAGTAGTAGTTACTATTGTTCCTGAAATGGATATTTTTAACAATTATATTCTGGATGAAATTATTGTTTTAGAGGTTGATCATAGGCATGAAGGGCAACCCGTTATTGATGAATACTCTAGTGATGATGACAAACAATATTATCCTATATTTGATCACTATGAAGACATGGAGTATTATGGAGAGGTTGGCCTTGTCATAGAAGACCTAACCTGAAAATTTGACCAGAAACAACCCTAAGTTGAGGCACATGAAGAGATCGTTTATACACAGCCAGAAGTAAATCAACAATCATCAATGGATCAAAATCCACCTACATCAATCCTTCTTCCATTTGTACCCACGATTTACAATAAGCAACTTGAAGGGGAAAAGGAAATATGCTATCAGTCCCATGTGTTTTGTCACCATTTTTATGACCCTGTAGGGGTGTATATGGAGTTGTATTTCTCAAATGTTTTGGAACCTATAAACTTTATTGTGTCAACAACAATCAGAGGATATCTAGGAAATGTTTTCAKACCATTGTCATCTTCCTCTTGTCTTATGTCAATCATTGGAATTATAAAGACTCATGTCAACAAGTTGCTTGAATGGCTTCGRTGGATGTTTTCCTTCACCTAGCCGATTGTAAAAATCAGTTAGCTTAGGTTTTGTACATAAATAAGCTCCATAGAGAGCATGTGTGTTTGCTTTCTATTTGAAAATAGAGTATATAAGTTGTCATTATTTTTTCTTCAACACAATGCTGCAGAGCATGACTCCACAATCCCAAAGGATAAGGCACTGAAACTACAAGAGTTCTTAGAGCCTCACAGGGAGGACACTATCCCCCATGGAGCCTATATTAGCACAAGATTGGTTAAGGTGACAAGTGTAAAGAACAAGAATTGAAAAAACTCTCACAAGTTTCCAAGAATCAAAATAACCCATGGATTCACGTTACCGAATTGCACCCAGACACAGATGCAGGCACTACCTAAATTCACTACCTAAATTCTGGTAGAAAACGAATTGTGCAGGGTTATTTTACCATTTTTGAGTCACTAACTTGAAAATTGGATTATGAACAATAGAGAAGGTATTTTTGAAAACTCGATGATGTTTTTGTTCATAACATTCCAAATAACAAAAACCTTTGTCATATTTTCAAACTGTTTTATGGTTTGAGAGATATTAGACATATAAGTGGCGCTACCAACTGTTTTACAATGACGCTACCTAATTTCTTGTAGCAGTCACATTTTTTATATTCGCCTTATTGGGAGGTTGCCACCTGTCAAGGAGGATTCAAATGGATTTTCAGAGATCAGTTAGATGTCAAGGGACACCTGCACCTAATATTTATCTCCAACAAAGGCCTCATGCAATGAGGTGGAGACATTTTATTAATGACTTTCGACAAATTCCTGAAAATTAGTAGTTTGTTGGAGTTTTGTCTATTTGATTGCTTCCACCTATCTCCAAGGCTTAGAATACAATGGAAGAGATGGAATTAGAACTCCTAAGGTTATTTGGATGCTATTTTCTATTTAAGTAGGGATATTTCTTGAAGAGAAGGGGTTGGATTCATGATCCAAGAGAGAAGAGAGCTAGAGGAACAATTTATTTGCTCAATTGTAAGCCTGAGGGCCTGTTGTAATAAACATTTCTGCCATTAGAGATTCATGAGATTTTCTTATTAGACTTTGTGTTCTTTGTTGTCATTATATCTTTTCATCTTTCTTGAATAATATTTACAGATTTTGAAGATCAAAACCTTCCTTTGGTTAATGAATTCATGAGCTGCAAAGGATTTGTGGTAGTTGCTAATTAATCACATATTATTGTTCAATCACTCTTCAATCTATATTAGAGAAAGGATCGCTATTATGTGGTTATTCTTGTCTTTGTTTACCTTATATTCTTCTATCCATCTCTGCATAAGCCTTTTTTCTGGTAGGTGACTTGATTTTCTTTGATCCGTAGGATGTTCTGACTCCATGCCCAATGGAATGCATTTGCAGCAGTCTAATGCGCTCCTTTTTACTCTTCTCTTGTTGATCCACCTATTCAAACTATTTTAATCCATTTACATTTTTATGTTACCAAGCTTACTCTCATTTTCAGTTTGGGAGTGACTCTTGGAGTGATAACATAATTGGCGTCGTTGCCAGGGATGGATTTGAGCATATTGAAAATCTCCCTGAGAAGAATGACATTGCACAGCTCTAGCTTTAGATGGTGACTAAAGTTGGACACCTTCAAGACTAGACATTCCATTGTTCGGAATATGTTGGTGACTCCAATGGAATGAGACAAATTAAATGGCTATGAAGGCTATCCTAGCCAGGAGGATTTCCCCACTCAATTTCTCAGCCATAGATGATTATCCACATCTTGTACCTCTTATTGATGAATGATAAGATCTGTTGCCTAGATTTTATGGAGGTAAGGATGACAGCCATGTTGAGCATGTTCATGAATTTCGTGCTTTGATGCAGCAACCTAACATCCATCATGAAGATATTTTGTTGAAAATGTTCATGTATTCATTGGATGGGGATGCACGTAAATGGTATTTCTCGATACTCCCTTCCAGCATCCCATCCTTGAATGATTTCCACAAAGTATTCAATGAACACTGCAAAAGGTTTTATCCCTCTGAAAGTATTTTCCATAATTGTTGTGAGCAATATGTAGAATGTGCTCAAGATCTGTTAGATTACTCTGCTGAATATAAAGATGAAAATGATTTTATTCACTGTCCAAATGAAAGCATAAATAATACTCCTGTATTCAGAGAGGAAAACATTCATAACTTTGTATCAGATGAAAATCACGTGTACGAACAACTAGAAGCAATAGTTACTGTTGTTCCTGAAATGGTATTCTTAACAATTATATTCTTGATGAAATTATTGTTTTAGAGGTTGATCACAGGTATGAAGCGAAGCTCATTTTTTATGAATATTCTAGTGATGATGAGAAACAAGATTATCCTATATTTGATCACTATGAAGATAGGGAGTATTATGCAGAGGTTGGCCTTATCAAAAAAGACATAACCCAAAGATTTGACCAGGATCAACCCTTAGTTGAGGCACATGAAGAGATAATTTATACATAGCGAGAAGTAAATCAACAGTCATCATTGGATCAAAATCCACCTACGTCAATCCTTCTTCCACTTGTACCCACAGTTTACAATAAGCAACTTGAAGGGGAAAAAGAAATATGCTATCAGTCCCATGTGTTTTGTCACCATTTTCATGACCCTGTAGGGGTGTATATGGAGTTGTATTTCTCAAATGTTTTGGAACCTGTAAACTTTATTGTGTCAACAACAATCAGAGGAGATCTAGGAAATTTTTTGAAACCGTTTTCATATTCCTCTTGTCTAATGTCAATCATTGGAATTATAAATACTCATGTCAACAAGTTTCTTGAATGACTTTGGTGGAATTTTGCCTTCACCTAGCCCATTGTAAATGTCAATTAGCTTAGGTTTTGTACATAAATAAGCTCCATGAAGAGCATGTGTGTTTTATTTCTATTTGAAAGTTGATTAATATAAGTTGTTAGTATATTGTCTTCAACAGGATGTTGCAGAGCATGACTCCATAAGACCAAAGAATAAGGCACTGAAACTACAAGAGTTCTTAGAGCCTCACAGCGAGGACTCTATCCCCCATGGAGCCTATGTTAGAACAAGATTGGTTAATGTTCCAAGTGTCAAGAACAAGCATTGAAAACACTCTCATAAGGTTCCAAGAATAAAAATCACCCATGGATTCACGCTACCAAATTGCACACAAACACACAGGCAGGCGCTACCTAAATTCTAGCAGAAAACGAATTGTGTAGATTTATTTTACCAGTTTTGAGTCACTAACTTGAAACTTGAATTATGAACAATAGAAAAGGTATTTTTGAAAACAGGAGGAGTTTTTTGTTCATAACATTTGATATAAAAAAAACCTCTCTTATTTTTTCAAAATGTGTTATGGTTTGAGAGATATTAGACATATAAGTGGATCTACCAACTCTTTTACAACGACGCTACCTAATTTCCTGTAGCGGTCACTGTTTTGATATTTGCCTTGTTGGGAGGTTGCCACCTGTCAAGAAGGATTAAAATGGATTCTCAAGGACCCGTTAGATTTCAAGGGACACTTTCACGTAAGATTTAGCTCCAGTAAAGGCCTCACGCAATGAGGTGGAGACATTTTATTAATGACTTCCAACAAATTCCTGAAAATTAGCAGTTTGTTGGATTTTTGTCTCTTTGATTGTTGCCACCTATATCCAAGGCTTAGAATCCAATGGAGGATATGGGATTCAAACTCCTAAGGTTATTTGGATGATATTTTATATTTAAGTAAGGATATCTCTTGAGGAGAAGGGGTTGGATTCATGATCCAAGAGAGGAGAGAGCTAGAGGAATGGTTTATTTGCTCAATTGTAAGCCTGAGCACCTATTGTAATTAGCATTTCCGCCATTAGAGATTCATGAGAGTTGTTTATCATATTTTCTGTTCTTTGTTATCATTCTATCTTGTCATCTTACTTGAATAATATTTACAGATTTTGAAGATCAAAACCTGCCTTTGGTTAGTGAATTCATGAGCTTCAAAGGATTTGTGGTAATTGCTTGTTAATCATAGATTATTGTTCAATCACTCTTCAATCTATATTACAGAAATGATCTCTGTTATGTGCTTATTCTTCTCTTTTTTTACCTTCTATTATTCTATCCATATTTGCATAAGCCTTTTGTCTAATAGGGGACTTGATTGCCTTTGATCTGTAGGATGTTGTGACTCCATGCCCAATAGAATGTATTTGCAACAGTGTGGTGCCCTAATTTTTACTTTTCTCTTGTTGATCCACCTATTCAAACTATTTTAATCCATTTACATTTCTATGTCACCAAGATTACTCTTATTTGCAGTCTCAGAGTGTGTTGGAGTGATAGCACACCCCATTTCCACTTTTTTGTCCATAAAATTATTTTGGACATCCAATTCCTATAGACAATAAATTATTTTCCTGCATACCATTAAAATTTTGTCAAGTAGTTTAACTTCACAGTTTTGAAATGGTATGGATGCCTTGTTCGTTGTGTTGATCAATCCCCCCTTGTCTAGGGTTTGGGGCCAATGTTGGGTATGTGTTATATTATTTGTATGATTGATCCCATGTATTGTACACTTAAATGTGAGTTCAGCGGTTGAGCCCTAGAAAAAATAATGCTGAGAAGATTTTTGCATCTGATTTTGGTCATTTTTTAGCACGTGGTTTTCTCTTTTGTCGGTCTTGTGGTGCATTGTATTTCAATCCACAGTTTTCTCATTCTAGTTAAAGAGTTAAGGTTTTGATATAATCCAGTACAATGGATTAGGATTTTTTTAGATGTTGTGGGATCTTAAATATTGTATTTTAAAGAATGAAGTTGGATGATGAATAAGAATTAGGGGTGAAACTCAAAATAGGTTGTTGGTTTTCCCCATTTGGGTTTTCATGGTAAATCTATGTGTATATGCATGACTGCGATTGTTTTCTTTTCTATTTTTAAGAATCTATGTGTGCATTCCATTACTATAAAAAAATTTGAAACTTATAGGTAGGAGCCCCCAACAATTTTTTTTTGCGGGTTCATAGGCGATCATAGGAGGTCACTTCATATGGATTTTATGTTTTTAAGAATGGAAACGAGTTCTTAATAATGGGTGAGATTTAGGAACATGTGTGTTCAAGAGAAGTACATGTTAGCTGAGTTGGTTTCATCAAATTTAAGTTTAGAATGACAAACCTAGTAGTTTATGAATACATGCCAATATCTCTATTTTTATTGTTAGTTTTCTATAAGCTACACAAATCCTTTTTCAAGAAACTATAAACATAGATAGATTTTATTATATTGGATCCATTTATATATATATCTATATGACAAAAATAAATTAATTATAATAGAAAATATTAATTTTTAATATTTGATAATGTTTAGGCCCCTCTATTATGCACTATGAAACAACCTTATAATTTGAGGCACATATTGACTTTCATAATTTCAGCACCTTCAATTAGCAAGTTTTCACACTAGCATTGTGAAACTTTTTTTCAGCTCAAAAATACCTTCACTTAGCTCAACTACTTTTTTTCATCTCCAGAATACTTCTAGGTAACTCACCTACAACTCATTCTACAATAGGTAGATTTTGAGGGTTAGCAACAATAATTTCAAGCACTCATGAGAATTCAACGTGAGTAGGAGTACGATTGTGGTTGAGATCAAGGAAAGGCAAAAGAAGCACGTGGAGGTGGTTGAGATCAAGGAAAGGCAAAAGAAGCACGTGGAGATTGACAAGTTGCATGAATCAAAGGTGATACATGAAACTATTAAAACACTTTCCGACTTGCCGATTGGTAGTTAGCATGAAGTATGTGCTCCACTAATATAAAGACTAAAAATCCGTACGTGCTCCACTTATATAAGAACTAAAAAAATCGTTTACTATAATCCCCCTCGCCTAAAGGGAGGGATTAATAAGATTAAAAAAACAATAATATCAACTGAGTTCATTAACTACGTACTTAATAATTAAGCAAGATAACATACGAAGTAAAAAGGTTGATGCGAAATGTTTGGCAATATCAACTGAGTTCATTAACTACGTACTTAATAATTAAGCAAGATAACATACAAAGTAAAAGGGTTGATGCGAAATGTTTAGCAATTCTATTGTTATTTTATGTTAACTTACATTATATGCACAACTTTAATGCGAAGTGCCAAACATGTGCAAAATATATTTTCTTCCTCATTTTGTTGAATATTTCTGGTTGCCTCGAACGATATGAATCCATGTCTATTAAATTTTACGGTTGGAAAATAATAACTTATATGGAAATAATAAGTGTGATAATATTATTTATTTTAAATATAATTCAAAAAAAAATAATATTATATAAATTATTAATTATTTATTTAATAATTAACTTGTAATTTAAAATGAGTATTTATTCTTAAATAATATTAATCAATTGACTTTTACTAAAAATTAATTAATAATAATTATTCTGATTATAAATTGACAGTCAAATAATACTAAAATTTTTATCGGTTTTATATTAAAAAATAAATAATATATATTATGTATTTTATATTAATTTTATTAACTAAATGTATTTAAATCTACCATTTTATGAAATATGGAAATGTTGGGAATGTAGATAGACAACAATATATATTAAAAAATATTTTAGATTACAATGGTAATTTATATTACAATTATAGAAATAGTGAAACATTTTAAATCTCATTTCAATATTAATTTAATTTGTGCTAAGAATTATATGAATATATTTAATACAATACTAAAACTTTAATATCTATAAATATTCTATTAAAAAATAAGAACAAAATTGAAAAAATACATATATTAATATGAAGTATTTTATATTAATTTTATTAAATAAATGTACTTAAACCTAAAAGTATATTGGGTAAGTTGATCATGTTTACAAATGCATCATTGGCATTTAAATTAAAACATAGGGCACTTTTTAAATCTGACCATTAAAATCTAAATATAATATATTTATTTAAAGTATGAAAATTATTGTAGTTTTGTATGATGATGACATCTAAGATGATTAATATCAAGTGAGATTGAATTGGTTTATGGGACATTGAAAGAGTGATGATTACCTGCAATACTTTAGAATTTTGTTTATGTGCTCGAAGAGAATTAAGATAAGCTTTCCAAGATCACCATAGTTTTGATGACTTAAAAGGTTAGGAGGGTTGGTAGTGTGGCAAATATTTTGAAATTGAGATTTAATATGGCTATAGGGTAAACAATCTAAGACAATGGTTTCCATTTTCAACCTTCTTAGTGTAACAAAGGTGACACATTGTTTCATCCCATGGGGTTTTAGTAATTGATGCATAGTTTCACTATGGACGTCATGAGAATTTGGATCTTCTAGATTAACGTTGATTACATCTTTATAATACCTTAATTTTGTTTTTTCCTTTAAGTCTTTATCACACAACATTTTCTCCTTAAATTTTGATTTAATGATATTTGTAATACTATCACTATTATGTAAAATGATGTCTTCCATGATTCCCCAATAACTTAGCCAGACCCATTTTGAAGCAATTATAGGAAGTCTCTTGTCCTCCATGTTCTTTAACATGTTCTTAGGCATTACATATCTAGTAATAGTTGTGCTTTCAATGGAGCAAAGGTTTTCCTCCAAGAGAAGGATGGCATAGGGGGTATTTCCTTTGATTTTGAGATTATAGGTTATAAAATTCTTTTGGATTTTCTCCAAAGATCAACTGGTTTAGAATTGTTTCCAAGCCTATAAAAAGCTTTTCATCCCTCAATAATCATTTTCTCAATTCTATAGTTCTAGTTGGTGAATATTGATTCCAAGATATTTGTATGAATTCACTTCCTCCAAGTTGTTGTCATATACAAAGAAATCATAAGTGATCTTATTGTATTTAATGATCATGAACTTAGTCTTCTCACTATTAACATTCATATCCATATTGGAGAAAAAATCCTTGAGGATTCTTAGATGGTTTTCAAGATTGTGTGGACTAATCTCCATAAGAACTAATATCATGAGCATAAAGATGAAAATGGATGACTATAGCAATATAAAGATGAAGATTGATGACTATAACAATGAAAATAGGGAGTATAGCATTCTTCTAACTTGTCAATGTATATGCCAAAACAAGTAGGACACAAAGGACAATCTTTCTTTACTCCAATACTGAAGTTAATCTCTTTAAACCAACCCTTAATATTAAAGTTAACAATAACGTTTTCACATTTATTATTTTATTATTGTGAGGGATTGTGAAAACCCTCACATAGAATTCACACAAAGAATCTCTCCTCCACATTTCATTACTTAAACTTTAATTATAAAAATTATTTTTACCTACTTATATTTTGCTAGACTCGTCAAGATTGAATAAGTTCTTCCACTCCTGTCCTCGCCCATACAACTATATTGCCATGAAGTATTGGCTCCTCCGGCTTTCAGGAATCAATTAAGCTCTCGATCTTTCTCCATGGAATCCATTATGCCACAAAAGAATTAGATACTGCTGGGGTGTTTCATTGATTTAGAAACCCCCTCCAACTTTTTCATCATTATGGATTTGGATTCTTCCGTGGAGCAGACAAGGCGGATGCTGGTAGAATCACGAATTATCGAAAGCGAGCTGCTGGAATCAGGAGCAGGCGTTATCGACGATTTCATTCTTTCGGCGCTGTTGTGTGTTGTCTACGGCCAAAAGCAATTCTACTCGGGTGATAAGCTATCCCTCGGCAGTGTCCAACGCAAACCTGACCATGTCCAATACAATTTTTTTTATCATGATATGTCAACCTTCGTGAACTCCAGATTTTTATTTGTACGTATGATTATTTCCTATCTTGATTTAGGCAATAATGACGAGATAGGCAATAATCGTCATTATGATTATTTCCTATTTTATACATTTATGGAGTCAAATTGAAATCAGAATATTAGTTTGCTTATAAAATCCACATTCTCAGATAATGACTGATGCTGACGCTCTTGGCTGCTATTGTGGCGCGGCGACTATTTGCACTGGTAAGCTAATATTATATCATCTCGAACTTAATCTAATTTCGGAATCCCTTTAATTTAATTTAATTTAATTTAACGATAGCATTTGCGGCGACCGGTATGATTGCCAGTAAACCTGATAAAAATGGTAGGTATGATGTATGCCTTTCTTTCTTTTACTCTGAACTCGATGGATCCAATGTGCAGAAAATCGTCTTCGAATTCTCGCCTTCAGTCATGGTAATTCATTTGAGTTGCAATGTACTAAATTCTTATTGTATTTTCATTTGAAGTTGCAATGCATTAAGTGTTTATTGTATAGATAATTGTGGGTATTTTCATCTTTTTTATTGCATCTAATCTCTGGGTTTTTTGTTGCACATTTGCTCAGTGATCTTGTTGAACTTAAAATATGCGAAACAAACACATGGTGAGGCTGTGCTCACTTCTATATTAATCAATGAAGACGGATTACATCCTTATATAGGAAAAGACTCTACCGAGTCAGTGACATGCAAACCAAAGACAAGTAGACTCTTAACTATGAACTGACTCTTAACACGCCTACAACTAACTCTCACAACTGAAGCTTATAATTTGTGCTTACAACTGGCGCTTACAACTAGCACTTACTCCATTATTTTCAAGTCTCCCCCTTAATGTAGAATGGATTGACTTCTACAGCTAACATCTCCCTAAATAGCTGAAACTTAATCTTTCCAAGAAGCTTAGTGAAAATATCAACAACATTTTCACTAGTATTACAATAGACAAGTGTTATTTCATTTGACTGCAACTTTTCTCAAACAAAATGATACTAAGCTTCAACATGCTTTGTCCTTGCATGAAAAATCGAATTTTTTGCAATATTGATTGAACTTTGATTATCACATCTGATCATCGTAGATTCCTTTCGTTCTTCTCCAACACCTTGAAGAAGTCTTCTTAACCAAACAGTGTCACAAGTTGTTACACACAAGGATTTATATTTTTCTTCAGTAGAAGACAAAGATACAGTAGGCTGCTTTTTACTGCTCCATGAAACAACCTCGGATCCAATGTTGAACGCATATCCAGTGGTTGATCTTCGATCATCCAAATTGTGAGCCCAATCAAAATCAGAATAACTTGTCAACTCAACATCAGATGCATCAGTATATTTAATACCATAATCAAGTGTACCTTTTAGATACCTAAGTACTACCTTTGTTGCATTCCAATGGCTTTCATGAGGTTTCACCATGAACTAACTTAACACACTCACAGAATATAAAATATTGGTTGTGGTGAGACAATTCAGACTACCCACCATCTGTCTATACACAGTGCCATTCACCTCTTTCGAACCATCATCACAAGAAAGTTTCACATTATGTTGCATGGGAACAGTAGAAGACTTACACTGATCCATTTTAAATCTCTTAAGTATTTCTCGGATATACTTACTTTGACAAACAAAAGTTTGGCCTGCATTTCTCCAAACTTCAAGACCTAGGTAGTAATGTAACTCACAAAGATCTTTCATTTCAAATACCTTTGATAACTGCTCCATGATTTCATCAATTAACTTCTTTGCAGTTCCTGTAATTATTAAATCATCAACATATAATGAAATCAATACTATTTACCCATGTTCATCAAATTTGGTATATAGATTTGGATCACTTTTGCTCCTCATAAAACTTTGTTGAAGAAAGAAAGAGTCTACATTTTCATACCACGACCTAGGTGCCTATTTTAGTCCATACAATGCTTTCTTTAACTTACACACTAAGTGTTCTTGACCCTTTTCAACAAACCCTTCAGGTTGAGTAAGGCAAAACTCTTCCTTTAACTCACCATTCAAAAATGCAGATTTAACATCTAACTGGTGTAGCTTCCAATGGTACTTTGTAGCTAAAGCAATTAACATTCTTATAGTATTCAATTTAGCTATTGGTGCAAATGTTTCAGCATAATCAATACATTCTGTTTGTGAATACCCCTTTGCCACCAGTCTAGCCTTATACTTATCTATACTACCATCTAATTTAAGCTTGGGTTTGTATATCCATTTTCATCCAATGGACTTTTTATGTTTAGGCAATTCAATAAATTCCCAGGTATTGTTTTTCATTATAGATTCATATTCTTCCTCCATTGCATTTCCTCATTCATCATGTTCATTAGCTTCATCAAAACTCATGGGTTCTATGAAATTGAAAATGCTACTCATTAGGGCATAGTCTTTATACCTCTCAGGAAGTCGAATCTGTCTTAAAGATCTTTTCAACTGATTATCTTCCTACCCACTTTGTGAAGATCTGTCTTCACCTCTAGTTGAACTGTGACTGCTTGAATTGTCCATATCACTGAGTCTTTCTTGTTGTTGTTGATGTTGTCGCTGCGAGGATGGTTGTTGCTGTGTGGACTACTGCTCCTACTACACTTCTTGAACTCTATCATAAAGAAATCTCCGCCATTCCTCATGACTTTTGTCATCATGATTTCCTGCTTCCTGCTCATGGAAAAGTACATCTCTACTTGCAAATACTTTGTGAGTAGCAGGATCAAATAGTTTGTATGCTTTAAATTCATAACAGTACCCAATGAAAATACATTTAATGGCTTTAGCATCCAATTTCCTCCTATTCTCCTTTGGAATATGAGCAAAATCCTTACACCCAAATAATTTCAAATTATGAACTGCAGGTTTGGAACCATTCAAGGATTCAAAATGAGTAACATTATCAAGACACCTTGTTGGACTTCTATTCTTTAAATAAACTGTAGTATTTATGGCTTCAACCCAAAATGCATTTGAGAGATTGTTACCTTTCATCATACTGCGTGAACACTCTACCAGAGTTCTGTTTTTTCTTTCAGCGACTCCGTTTTACTTTGGAGTGTGAGGTATTATAAACTACTTTACTATTCCATTATCTTTGCAATATTTGTTGAAGTCCCCTGATTTATACTCTCCCGCTTGATCTGAATGGAGGATTTTGATGGATTTTCCTGTCTTCTTTTCCACCATGGTTCTGAATTCCTTAAAGTACTGGAAAATATCACTTTTTCATTTAGGGAAGTAAACCCATGTGTATTTCATGCAATCATCAATAAATAATAGAAAGTAAAATGCACCTCCTAAAGATCTAGTTTGCATAGGCCCACAAACATCAGTATGCACAAGATCTAATACATCTCTCTTTTTCTTATCAGGATTAGAGGGGAATTCATATCTGTGCATCTTTCCTAATGCACATCCATCACAAGCAACCTTCTCATTCTTTAACATGGGAAGTCCTTCAACCATATTCTTTTTCTGTAATAACAATAAATTAGGATGATTGATGTGTCCATACCTTTGATGCCAAAGAATCTCTGTTGGCATAGTGGCAGAAGTCAGTGCATGATGTGCTTTGCTGGTAACATCAAGTTTGTATAGACCTCCTACTCTGACACCCGTTGCAACAGTTCGGAAGTGGTCCAGCAGATCCTTCACTATGCAATAATTCTTGAAGAATTCAACCTTCAAGTTCTGATCTGTAATGGTGGACACAAAGATCAAATTTTTCTTTATTCTTGGCACATACACCACATTGAAAATGTGATGAATAGTACCATTCAAAAATTTCATAGGAACATCTCCATATCCCTTGATTTGATGAGCACGATCATCTCTAAGATATATGATGGCACCATTCTATGTTTATTTAAAATTAGCATACCATTTTTTAATACAAGTCATATGTATTGATTCTCTGAAATCCACAAACCAGGCATTAGAATCATCTGTTTCAGCAAATAAAGCAGCGTTAGACACAAACAGCCTAAGATCCCATGAGTCAAAATTCAAGGGTTCATGAATATCGTCACTAGCAATAAATAATCTGAGATCTTGATTTAAATATTTTTTTTCATAATAACCTGAATGTGTTATTGGTTTATTCCTAGCCTCATCACTTTTCTTCTTATGACAGTCTTTAACAATATGTCCAGGTCGACCACAATAAAAACAACTCTTTGACCCATTCCTATCAGATTGCATACCTTGATTTGGAGGTTGTCTTCTCTATGATGAACTGCCTTTCTACCATGATCCACCTCTTTGCCATGAACTGCCTCCTCTGCCTCTTACTCCTGATCTCCCTCTCGCAGGTCTATTATTTGACCATAGTGCCAAATATTTACTCGAAGGCTTAAAATTCCAGCACCTCTCTTCCTCTTGTAGGAAAATACCTTTCAGTTCTTCAAACGTAGGAGGTTTCTCCCTTGATGTGAGACTTGTTATGAACATATGATAATCTTATAGCATACCATTTAAGGTAATAGTGATCAGATTAGTGTTGGAAACAGTTTCCCCTATATTTACTAGCTTGTCTTTCACCTCTTTAATACGACCCAAAAAATAACTAACAGATTCATTTCCATCCATCTTAATGCCTAGCAATTTAATTTTGAGGAACAAAATACGATTTGTGTTGCTAGTTTCATACAATGCTTTAAGTGTTTTCCATGTTGCAACATAAGTTGTAGCTTCTCTAATATGTGGAATTATGTTATCTTTAACAAACAAGTGCAACAATACCTTTGTTTTATTTTCGCGCTTCTCCCAATCTTGGATTTGTGTTGATGTCACACATGTAGATGCATTAGGTTTCAGTTCAATTCCCTTCACAATGTTCTAGACACCATAGCCTTCCATGAGTGTCTGCATCTTGAATTTCCAGTTAATGAAATTCGATCCATCTAACTTGTTGGCTTTGTTGAGGTAGGTCTCTCCCAGAGGATTTTCCATCACTGCAAGATATTCTCTGCAAGTGAAACACCAAGGATATGCAGCTTTCTGTCATTCTACCTTCAGATACCACCAATCCATATCAATCTTGGCTATGGAAATAACCACAACACACCCTTCCTCTCTAGGTTCCTGTGCTAGGTTTCTGAATGCTCAAATCACCAAACTTTTGTTTGCATAAAACAAATGGTCACACAGAAAATCTCACAAATAGTATTCTCTTAAGTAATCCACTTTTAAATAACCACCTCACTATTTATGATGATTAATCCTTTCATAACTTCACTTTATATATAAAATAATAAAAGAAATTTAAAACTTTAAATACCCACTTTAAAGAACCCACTTTAATAATGAAGTGAATAACTCCCTCTTTTTGAAAAAAAAACTTTATACCTCTCTCAAATAATAAAATGCTTCATGTTGTAACTTCAAAAGCATGCAAAAAAAAAAGAACTTCATGTTTTAACCTCACGCAGATTGTGCATCTCGAATTCTTATATACTCACGCAGAGCATTGTATGAGGTCGACACTTTCCACATGCACAAGAAACAAAACTGATCCATCCATACAAATGCAACAAAACTCACAATTGGCCCACGGTCGGCAAAAACTCCACGTCTTCAAACACCACACCCTTTCCGCACCTCACGCTTTTTCACAAATGCAACAGATGCGTTTGCACCATATCTCAAAAACTCACGCAACAATCTTCACGCTGACTGTAACCTCCATTTCCATGCAACTCGAACCCACATGACTCTTCTTATCTAGGCTACGGACCAACAAATATTTCCGTACCTCACTCTCGTGGCTCTGAAACCAAGATAAAATATGCGAAACAAACACATGGTGAGTCTACGCTCACTTCTATATTATTCAATGAAGATGGATTATATCCTTATATAGGAAAAGACTATACCGAGTCAGTTACATGCAAACCAAGGACAACTAGACTCTTAACTATGAACTGACTCTTAACATGCCTACAATTGACTCTCACAACTGAAGCTTATAACTGGTGCTTACAACTGGTGCTTACTCCATTATTTCCAAGTGTTGATTGTTACCAAGTGATTGTATCTAATGCTCATCCATTACTTTTAACTTATTACCCAAAGATTGTATCATTTACTCATCAATTTTTTTAACCTTTGTTACACAACGAATGGTCTCCATTTGCTCACTGTTTCGACTATAATCCCTTCTCTCATTAAACCCACTTACAATATTCTTTGTCACTATATTTACTTGCAGGGTTATTCGAGTTATTCATCACTATAGTCTTCTAGAATACATTCCACCTGTGCTTATTTTTTCTTGGGTTGCACATGATTTCAATCTGGTGTAATGAATCAAAGGGTTCCATGCTCTTCACTTAGTTACTTGCTCAAATCAAGCCTTTCTCTCTCTTTATTACTTTGGATATTTCTTTTGAGTTCACCAATCGATTCAGAACCTGGAAAAAAGTGAATGAATTTTTCAAAATTCTTACGATTGATATTTTAAACTGCCCTAATATAATTTTGTGCAAATTTTTTTATTGTTTCGAAAATTGCGATCATTTTACCCCTACAGGGATTTTATTCATTCAATCAAGAAGACTTTTAACTAAATCATCCAAGCAAATGTTGGAATGTTGTTGAATTAAGCTCTTGCATCATTATGCTTTATGTTATGGAAACTCAAGGCTTTGAGCCCTCTCTCTATTCCAAGGGAAATTGCTTCAATATTCTTTGTGTTTCATTACCTCAATGAAAATTAGTTCATCTCTGCATACCTGTAAATTCATATTCCTTTACTAAGAAAATTTTTCTACTTATTTTCTCACGGAAGTTTTACTCCTTTGTGTTGGGTAATGAAAGGAAAATAGAGCATCAAACCAGAGCATAAACCAGGTATATTAAACATGCATGAAACCAAGACCAACAAACACACAATTGACACAGTGGTTTATGTGGAAACCCAAATCAGGAAAAAAATCATGGGCAATGATTATCGATTATCGTTCTTCTTCTATTCAAGGGAGAATTACAATAGTCAACCCAGGGATACAACCATCCACTCCTCACACAATGTACTCACTTGCACTCTACATTATACATTGCAGTCACATTCACATTGTCCTCTACCTCTATGGGTATGCTCGTGTATATAACATCTATCACCCTCTATGGGTATGCTCATATATATAACATCTATCAGTCAGTTACATAGACTGATCATGAATAGATAACATAGTTACACTAATAGTTCATAAGTAGATTGCATGTACGCGCATCCACATGTGAATCTACATCTTTATGTGATCTGCATCTGTATGTGACTGCATGGAAAAATTTGCTGTCATGTTTCCAACAATATCCACCTTGACAAAAATTTACTTGATATATCATGCCTTTAATTAATTCATCCATCACCTTCTCTGCAAGAGAAGTCAAACACCATCACAGCACCACAACTTCTCTTACAATATCGTTATGTGAACATGCCTGCACGATTCACTCTAGCATGGACCATTCTGTCTACATCAGTAACCTGTCTAATAAAGCGATGTACTTGTCCAAATCTCATGAATCATGACCATATACCAAATCACTACAACCACTATAGGTGATACTTGTGGTTCTGTGTTTGAAGCACACATTTCCATGCTCCTAACCTGGTTTTTTCATGTGTCTATTGACAACAACAATGCCATTTGAAATTTTTACCATTTCTCCATTGCAATCATCAAACTTCCTACTAGCATATAATACTCAATACATATAACCATTTTATTCTTCATCAATTAGGGAATAAACCTCAAGATAATTTACAATAGAAAGCCAAAAGGATTTTACCAGTTTCAAATTATTCATACTAAATTTCCGGAGTATCTTCACTACATACCTTTGTTGTGATAACAAAGCTTACCATATTTCATGTCTCTATGTATTTTCGTGTCCAAGATTTATTTTGTTGCTCCCAGATCCTTCATAACAAATGTCCTAACCAACTGAGCCAACTTGTTGACCTCAACCATGGTTGTGCTTGCAACAAGCATAACATATAATACCAATATAATGAATATACCATAAACATAATGTTTATACTCACTTCTTGTAAGTTTTGGCTCACCATGAAGGAATCAAACATCTTGTACCATTTTCCTAGCATGCTTCAGGCCATACAAAGATTTTTGAGTTTGAAAACAAATATCTTATTGTGATTCTTAACTAACCGTTCTGGTTGTTATATATGCATCGCCTTATAAAAGGAGCTTCATCAAACACTACATCTTTGTCCATGATGATTCTGTGGGTAGTAGGATCCCACAGTCTGCACCCCTTAACATCATCACCATATCAAAGATCTACCTACTTGATCTGGGTCCTACTTAGATAGTTGATAAAAATCCATAAGCATCACAACATAATAATTTCACATTTGATTAATTAATATATGTCATGCTCATACCTCTTCTTGAATATTCCCGTCGTTTGCAACTGATGGTGGCCAAGTTACCATATAGCACAATCGCTTTTGTCCACAACTATTGCTACAACTGGACATTACTGAACATGCCTATTCGATCCCAACTTTGTTGCAATAATTTCTAAGTTCCATGGATATGAACTTACATTCATCATATATTCTCAAACAATTGATTAACCTTCCAACACATCATCCTTTTTACAGACCCACCTTTCAAAACTAGACACATTGGTCCACCTTGAAATTTGCATTCGAACAACTTTGATCAAGTCTGACCAAGACGGCCAAGTAAGCCTTCACAACTTACCTCTAGGTCCATTTACAATGTGTTTCACCATTCCTTTTATAGGATTCATTATATGCAATCCATGGAGACAATAACACATGATACCCAAAACACATGGACCCAAAAAACCACCTGCTTTGACCTAAAAACAGATTTAACTCATTAACTCTTTAATCGAGTCAAGGTTAAACCAACATAAATTCCCCCCCACATATTCAATCTACCTAAATCCATGTCTATAATTTTCATAGGTGACCTGATAAACCAAGGGTACACATGCCTATCCAGGTCTTACAAACATATTTCCATTTACATGAAATCTATAATTTCTACAACTCCAAAGTAAATATATATTTTTTATTATTCCACGGTGACTCAACCATGACTGCCCTGCACCTTCTATACGAACACAGGTGGAGAGACACAACATACATAAAAAACTTCACCAACCATACATGTAGATGAATTTGTTAATTAATTGGGTTGGTTGTCATTAATGTCAACCCTTGAAGAAAGTCTGGTAGAGAATTCCAGTAGAACAAAGTTTTGGGTAATGGACCCAAGTTTTTTTTATGGATAATGGTATGAGTTTTTATATATTTATAGGTATGAATATTCTAGATGGATACTACATCTCATGCCATTTCTGGTGGTATGTGGAACTTCACATAACTCCTCACGGTTAGAGATTTATGGCCATGTGAAGTTGGAGAACCCTCACGAGTCATCTAGAAGCCATAAAACGTCAAAGTAGTCAAAGTGTTTGCAAAGAGAAAATTATTTAAATAATAAAATGAAGTGATCAGTATATTATGAGACAAAGATGATGCAAAATAAATTATTTAAATAATAAAGTTAATGGAAAACTCCCTCAAATAAGGAAAGTAGTTTGAGATATTTTAGAAGCTAAATAATAAAGTGAAGTGATGAGTGTACTATAAGTCAAAGTGGATACAAAATAAATTATGTAAATAATAAAGTTAATGGAGAAATTACTAAGTGGACAAGTGCTTAGAAGTTGGTTAACCCTAAAATAAGTAAAGTGGGTTAATATGGTTAAAAGGTAACCCCTTGAGGAAGCTACATGAAAGTATAGATAAGACGCAAGGCTCTCTCATTTTATCCATACTTGAATATCATTGAATATTTATTTTATGAAAGGTTATTTCGGCAGATACTATTGATAGAGAAAAAATGCAGCAGGAAAAGTGCGGCTAGAAAAAGTGCTGCAGGAAAACTACGGTAGAAAAATTGTGACAGAAAAATAACAACACAAAAAGTGCAGTAGAAAATTTGCAGTAGAAAAAGTGTGACAGAAAAATCACGGCAGAAAAGGTGTGGCAGAAAAATCGCAGCGGCAACATGGTTGGGGTCTATTTATGAGAGATATGGCATATCTTGTTTGAGGTATGTTTTGTGAGCTAGGGATTATCTCTTGAGATGGTATAGGATGTTCAGTATTGTTCCATATAACAAATTTGTTGAGGGATACAATTGGTATTTTTCTATTGGTATTTGGCATATGGGTATTGGTATTTTGGTTGTGATGTGTTGCTAAAGTTGTTGGTTTAACTTGAGGCTACATAATAGTGAGGTTGTGGCACATGGTTTGATGTAAGGGTTTATGGTATTTGTTTTATCGATAGAGTGATGAATTGTTAGATAAATTTTGATGGTTATATTGGTGTATGTGCTTGGTATTGTTGGATTACTTAAAGGGGCAGTGAATCAATAATAGTGCAATTGTAATCCTTTTTATCCAAATTAATCCAAGTGTTATATCAATGTAGTATTATTATCCAATAATGAACAATAATAAATGAACAATCACACACATACACAATACACCAATTTTTTACATGGAAACCAAAATCGGGTGAAAACCACAGAATGTTTTATATTATATGTTTTGAAGAATTACATTCATTGGAAGCACCAAATTCCTTTGTTTTCCAGCTTCAACTAGAAGGAGGCTCCAAACCCCTAGTTTCTCGGGCTATAACTTGAGGGAAGCTCCAACTCCCCAATTCTATGGCTACAACCCCCTATGTTCTCCGGCTACAACTGGAAGGTGTCTACAACCACCTCTCCTTGCCTCGTCCAACCGCCCTGAAGTAGAAGTAGAATGATTGAACTGTTGTCAACCTGTCACTGTGAGATATACTATTGTACAACTGTATCAATCTATACCACTGACCTGTATCCAATCTGTACAACTACCATGTAATCAATATGTACCTGAACTGAACATCTATATACAAAAATACAATAGGTACATGACCTATTGTGATGCAACCGACATATGTGCGTGCCCTATCTATTATGCAGCCTGCATATGTACGCGCCCTATCTGTTATGAAGCCTGCATATGCCTTCTGGAGTTAAGGTTTCCTTTAACTTGTAACATCTTTCACATATATATGTAACATGTCACTATATCCAGACTGTAACTATACCCTATGCATGCATTCTCATACATAACATTTACTCAAAACAAATATGTCTCTCTCTAGTCATGTTCCATATAGGTGTGTGAAATCATGAACAAGTATACCTTCCCTCACATGATCTTATCCATCAAACCCTTTCTGATATTCAACCTCTCAATACATCAACAAGTACAAGATCTCAACCATGTAACATAAAAATCCTTAGTCATATGCCAAGAAATACAAGATGTGCCTCAACAGGAAGTATCAATGATGAATATACCAGAACTATATTTCAGTAGATATGAATTATGCAGAAGATTCCATGTAGCTACTAGTCTCTCTAGGGAGAATCCTCAAATCTCCATTTCCATTCCTCATGCATACATCAAAATCCAACGATTCATAGAAACAAGACATACCTTTTGAACTAATGGATGGATCTAATGTATCTAAGCACTTTAGACCTTCATGTGAACTTGATCTCAAAATCTAGAACCTCTGCATCTTCATCTTCTCAAGTTTCCATGGCTTTACCAACATGTACTCACCCTGTACACAAGCACCATGTGTACGTACGCTCCCTATACACAGACATCCCGCGTACTATATGTACCCTATACATAGAGATCTCGCGTACGTCTCAAAAAATAGGGTTTTCTATAAATCCAAGAATTTCTCCGCCAACCCTTCATGCTACCTCAGACATTCGCCACTTCAGATGTATCCACAAGTATTTACAAGAAGCTTTACACAAGAAAATAGATATACAATATGTACAAGTGTGTGTATAATGAGTGAGCTTTGCCTCTTATTTATATCTTCATGTAGCCTTACACTTTCCTTATTTTAGGGCTTCTTCATTTAAAATAATTTCTTTTTCACAACACTTTGACCCTTGGGGGCTTCTATAAGACTTATGAAGGGTTCTCCAACTTCATATGGTCATAACTCTCTATCCAAAAGGAGTTATGTGACGTTCCACATACCACCGGAAATGGCATGATAAGAAATATCCATTTAGGAGAGTTTCACTGACAAATTCACTTTCATTCATCTCATTATTCCACAAGTAAGAATGGGTTCTCTCACTCCACAAAGCGTCTTCCCGTGCAAGATTTCACCATAAGGGGACCACTTTGGATTTTATCCATCTTTACTTCTTACCAACCATGACAAGACAATAATGAGTCATCTTTACATCAAACAATCTTTGGTTTATTATCCAAACCTTTGTGCTATGGGGATTTCTTCAAGGGCTGACATCAATGACAACCATCCTTAATAAAAAATCTCCCCCTTTGGCATCGATGGCATCACTCTGATGCAATATTGAAATCATAACACTCATGCTCTCCCTAGAACCATGCCTTTGTCCTCTGCATCTGATAAATCTCTCCCCCTTTTTCATCAATGGAAAATGTATCTTTCCATCTGGGGCTGCTCCCCTTGACTGAACTGATCTCTTATGGTGCTCCCTTGTGTACATATAAGACATATAAGATAATCATTAAAAAAACATTCATTTTGGAGTATAAATAACTCCAAGTCTCTAGCGAAGATAGTCAAAGGCTTCCCATGGAAGTGGTTTTGAAAAATATCTGTCATTTGTTCATTGGTGCCAACATACTCAACTCTGATATTCTTTTCTGCAACCTGCTCCCATAGAAAGTGATACTTGATTGGAATGTGCTTCGTCTTGGAGTGAATTACGGGGTTCTTTGAGATACTGATGGCACTTGTATTATCACAATATATTGGAATGGGATCATCATACTCAACCTGTATATCTGTCAGAGTTTGATTCATCCAAAGAACATATGTACAACATGATGCTGCTACAATATACTTTGTCTCGGCTGTAGATAAAGATATTGATGGTTGTTTCTTTCTTAGACATGATACTAAACACTCACCCAAGTAGAACGTTGCTCCACTAGTGCTTCGTCGGTTATCAATACAACTTGGACAATCTGCATCTATGTAGGCAATGATTGATATATCCTTTCCTATAGGATACCATAATCCAAACTCTTATGTTCCTTTGAGATATTTGAAAATCCTCTTCACTTCTAATACATGTGATTCCTTTGGTGCTGCTTGAAATCGTGCCACCTATCCAACTTCCTGCATTACATTTGGTATGGATGTTGTCACATATAGTAGGCTGCCAATCATTTACATGTGTTGCCTCTGATCTGTAGACTTCAAATCATCATCTTTGCTCAGCTTGCAACTGGTTTGCATGGGAGTGATAATTGGTTTGCAATATTCCATTCCGAACCTCTTTAGAATTTCTCTGATACACTTCGTTTGAGAAATAAAAAATTATTGGTTTCTTTGACGTATCTAAAGTCTTAGAAATAAGGATAGTTCTCCAAGTAATGACATTTCAAATTCATTCTGCATATCTTTTGCAAATTTCTGGCTTAACCTGTCATCATCACTACCAAAAATAATATCATCAACATAAACTTCAACTAATAAAATATTATCTTAACTTACCTTTATGTAGAGGTTGATATTTGCACTTCTTTTTCTGAACCCTTCCTGCTATAGATACTTATCCAATCTAGAGTACCATGTTCTAGGATCCTTTTTTAGACCATACAAGGCCTTCTTTAATTTACACACATAATCTGCGTTCTCTGACAATTGAAATCCTTCTAGTTGTTCGATGTAGACGTATTCTTCACGTTCCCCATTCAAAAAAGCTGATTTTACATCCATTTGATACATTTTAATATTTTTGGAGCATGCATAAGGTAAAAGTAGACGGATTGCTTCCATTCTGGCAACTAGGGAAAATGCCTCTTCAAAGTCGATCATTCAACATGTGCATATCCTTTACATACAAATCTAGCTTTGTTCCTTGTAACTTGTCCATCTTCACTCAATTTATTCCTGAAGACCGATTTTTTGTCAATCACATTATTATTCTTTGGTCTTGGAACTAGTTCCCAAGTGTCATTTTTCTCTATTTGATCCAATTCTTCATCCATGGCCTTTTTCCAAAATTCATCCTTGTTGGATTCTTCACAACAGTTTGGTTCAATTATAGATAAGAGTGCTAGGTGTGTTTGTTCTGGTTAACAGATTCTTCTTCTAGTCTCAACTCCTACATCTTTGTTTATGATAATATGATCTGAAGGATGATTTTTTTGTACTCGTTTACTGGGTGTCTTTGGAGACACTTGTTGAACTTGCTCTTTTTCTTCTATTGAATTCTCTTCATATTCCTCTTCTACTTATTTTTCATATTCTTCTTCTTCTTCCAAGGGATGTTTCATTGATTCATTTTCTTCCTTTGATTTTGGTCTGGATGTTTCATCAATTGTTATGTTGATGTTTTCCACAACTTTTTCAATCTTGGATTGTAACACTTGTATGCTTTCCTTGTACTTGAGTAACCAGGAAGTACTCCTTTGTCCTCACGAGAGTCAAACATTCTTATTCCACTATATTCTCTTTTGATATAACATTTTCTTCCAAAAACTCTAAAGTGCTTTACATTTGTTGGCCTTCCTTTCCATAGTTTGTAAGCAGTTTTGTCAATGTTGTTTCTGAGCATTACTCTATTTTTAATGTGAACTGTTGTATGCACTGCCTGTGTCCAAAAAACATCTGTAAATTTTGAATACATTAGCATTGTTCGATCCATTTCCTGTATTGTCTTGTTCCTTCTTTCAACAACTCCATTCTATTGAGGTGTCCTAGCAATGAAGAATTGCCTTTTTATTCCATGATTGCTACAGTAATCCATAAATTATTTTGAGGTGAACTCTCCTCCATTATCAGATCTCAAGTATTTTATTTTTGATTCCATTTCATTTTCAACCATTTCCTTGTAGATCTTGAAGTTTTCAAGAGCTTATGACTTATTATTGAGAAAGAAAACTGCAGTCATTCTTGTATAATCATCAACTAATAACATAAAGTATTTCTCACCTTTTAATCCCTTTGTTTTTGTTGGTCCAACTAGATCAGTATGCACAATTTCCAGTGGTCTTGTCGTTGAATATTCTTTTTATTTGAACCCGGTCTTTGTTTTCTTTCCTTGTTGATAATGCTTGCTTAAAGTGTTGGTTGGTTTTGTGATCTGGGGAATTTCTATGACTTCTTCTCTTCTGCTGACTTGAAAAGGTTATCAAAATGTATGTGACCCATTATTCTGTGCCATAGCCAAATTTCATCTTCCTTTCCTAGACAACACTTTTTGTTTCCAATTTCACTTAACACATACATGTTTCTTGAAGTTCTTGCAGTTGTAGCGACCAATTTCACTGAACCTTCTTTTCTTATCTCACACTTTTGCGAATTGAAAGTAACTTTATGACCTTGGTCACACATTTGAATCACACTTAAAATATTATGTTTCATATCTTGTACTAGTAGAACATTTTCTATCTTTTCATTCTTGTTCTCAATTCAGACTGTGTCTTTTCCAATGATTTTGGTTGAATCATCATTTTCGAAGGAGAATATTCCATCTCTTTCCTTTTGTAATGTAAGAAAATTGTGTCTATCACTTGTCATGTGTTTTGCACACCCACTGTCAACATACCAACCATGTTTCTTCTGCTTATCCCATAGAGTGAGTTTTCATTCTTCATTGCGTTACTAATATTGTCTTCTTATCCATGTCGTTTTCTAAAGTTCTTGTTTGCGACTCTTGTTATTTTGTTGAGGTTCTTTAGGTGGGCATGCCATTCGTCAATATTTGGCCATGTATCCAAAATTGTTACATTTGTAACATTCCACTTTAGTACTCAAAGATTCAAACTTGTTGTAACTTCTTCTTTGTGTTTCACTAGGTCTCTTTGAATAACCCCTTCGTGTATGACTCTTAAAGTTGCTATTGTTCCTATTGTTAGCTTTGCAAATAACAACTTTATGTCCAAAATTATTACATGCATAACGTAAACCCAAAAATATAGTTTGATACCTGAGAGTTGAGGATCTTCTGAAAGGAGGTGCTCTCTGAATCCTTCTTCTTCTTGAGGCCTATCTGTCAGCTGTTGATTCTGAAATCTCAATCCTCTCGGTGGAGGAAAGCCCCTGTAATCTTTGTTGTATATCTTCCTATCCCATTTG